>CAUYLG010050965.1:0-67586 GCA_963573385.1 Cacajao melanocephalus | reverse complement strand
TGTGAAGAATGTAATTGGTATGATAGGGATGGCATTGAATCTGTAGATTGTTTTAGGCTATATGGTCATCTTAATGATATTATTTTTTCTGATCCATGAGTATGGGATTTTTTTCCATTTATTTATGTCACCGTCAATTTCTTTCATCAGTGCTTTGTAGTTTTCCTTGTAGAGATCCCCCTTCTCCTTGGTTAAATTTCTTCCTAAATATTTTATGTTTTGTAGCCATTGTAAATTGAATGGCTTTCTTGATTTCTTTCTCAGCTAGATCCCTAATGGTGTATAGAAACGCTACCATTTTGTATGTTGATTTTGTATCCTGCAACTTGACATAATTCATTTATCAAACTAAGAGTGTTTTTGGAGGGTCTTTAGGTTGATATTAGATCATATCATCAGCAAAGAAAAACAATTTGCCTTTCTATTTTCTAATTTGGATGCTTTTTATTTTTATTTTTTCTCTTGTCTATTGTTCTGGCTAGCAATTCCAGTACTATGTAAAATAAGAGTAGGCATCCTTGACTAGTTTCAGTTCTTAAAGGAAGGGCTTTCAACTTTTCCCCATTCAGTATAACATTAACTGTGGGTTTGTCACGTGTGGCCTTGGTTCTGTTGAGGTATGTTTCTTCTATACCTATCTTGTTGAGAGTTTTTATCATAAAGTGATGACGAATTTTATCAAGAGCTTTTCCTTTATGTATTGAGATGATCATATAGTTTTTGTCCCTCATTTGGTTGATGCAATGCAGTACATTTATTGATTTGCATACTTTGGACCATCCTTGCATCCTTGATATTAATCTCACTTGGCTGTGGTGTATTACCTTTTTGACATATTGTTGGATTCAGTTTGTTAATATTTTGTTGAGGATTTTTGCATCTTGGTTAACTAGGGAAATTAGCCTATAGTTTTCTTTTTCTATTGTGTCCTTGATGGCCTTTCTTCAAGAATAAGTTAGAAATAATTCCCTCCTCTTTGATTTTTTTAAATAGTTTCACAAAGATTGGTGTAGTTCTTCTTTGTATGTTTAGTAAAATTTGGCTGTAAATCCATCTGATCCTGGGCTTTTCTTTCTTGGAAGACTTTTTATTACTGATTCAATCTTGCTACTTGTTACTGTTGTGTTCAGGTTTTCTATTTCTTCCTAATTCAGTCTTGGTAAGTTTTATGTTTTCAGGAATTTATCCATTTCCTCTAGGTTGTCTAGTTTGTTTGTATATCGTCATGCACAACAGTCTCTGAAGATACTTTTGTGTTTCTGAAGTATCAGTTATAAATATCTCCTTTTTATTTATGATTTTTCTTATTTTGGTCTCTCTTCGTGTCTGGTCTAGCTAGTGGTTTATCAATTTTGTTTATCTTTTTGAAGAAACAACATTTTATGTTGTATCATTAGTATTGCTTTTTAGTGTCTATTTCATTTGGTTTTGCTCTGACTTTTGTTATTTCTTTTCTTCTGCTGATTTATAGTATGGTTTGTTCTTGCCTTGCTACTTCCTTAGGGTGCATTGTTAGATTGTTGATTTGTAATCCTTCTACCTTTTTGATATAGGCATTTATTGTTATAAATGTCCTTCTTAGCACAGCTTTTGCTGTTTCCTATAGGTTTTGTTATATTATATTTCCATTTTCATTTGTTTTGATATTTTTGTATTTCCATCTTTATTTCAAGAAATGCTTGATTTTCATCTTAGTATCTTCATTGATCCAGTGGTCATTCAGGAGCATTTGTTTAATTTCCATATATTTGTGTAGTTCTTCTTGGTATTGATTTCTAGTTTTATTCCATTGTGGTCTGAAAAGATACTTGAAATAATTTTGATTTTTAAACATTTGTTGAGAAATGTTTGGTGGTTTAACATATGGTCTATCCTGAAGAATGTTCCACGTGCTGATGCAAAGAATGTATATTCTGTAGTTGTTGAATAAAATGTTCTGTAAATATCTGTTAGGTCCATTTGGTCTAAAGTCCAGCATAAAACTTATTTTAGAAACATATTTTCTGTGTAGATGATATGTCTAATGTTGCAGATGGAGAGGAGGGACCCCATTCTCTACACATGAGCCCAAGCACAGAGGCTGTTCTACCAGAGGAAGAGGATTTTGCTATGCTTGCAGAGCTGAGTACAGAGTTTGTTCCATTGTTGGGGCAGGGTCACTTCCCACAGCCCTCAACAAGGAGTTCTCAGGGTGTGAAAAGTTAATGCTTTGGTTTCTCGTGTCCCAGGGGCACCCTTTTTGTTGCACTGCACTGAACTTTCCCTGGGAAGTAGTACACCTTGCGGGCTAGAGTACCAGGGACTCCACAGAACTTTTGGGTGCAACTAGCACTGTGCCACTTCAGCCCTTCAGGTGGATAATGGGGAATGTTAGTGATTAGAGGTTAACACAATTGAAAAATTCAGAGTAAGACTAATCAAGAAAAAAGAGAAAATATAAAATTTTAATAACAATAATGAAAATAGCTTATCACTAAAATTTCTACATACTTTAAAATGATAATAAGCAAATATTAAAAACAACTTTATGCCAATTAATTTTATAACATAGGTCAAATGGACACATTTTTGGAAAATAAAATTTACCAAAACTGATGTAAAAAGGTATATACAAGCTTAACAACACAAATCTCTTAGACAATTTTAATTTATATATTTTTTAAAACTGCCCACAAATTAAAATACAGGCTTAAATAATTTTGATGGTGTATTCTCTCAAACTTCAGATAAGAAATAAAACCAATCATATACAAATCTTTTCAGAAAACAGGAGGTGGAACACTTCCTAAGTCATTTCATAAGGCCAGCAAAATTTTTAAGAAATAAAAAATTACAGACCAACATTAGTCATGATTATGAATGCAAAAAATTCACAATAAAATACTAGCAAGTTGAATCCCACAATATTTTAAATGTTAACACAGCATGCCCAGGTAAAGTGTATATGAATGCAAGGCTGATTTAACATTCAAAAAGCAATCATTTATATTTTAACAAGTTAAAAGAATAAAGAAGAAAAATCATATGGTAATCTCAATAGAATTTTCAAAAGCATTTGACAAAAATCAGCATTCATTCCTTATAAAAGCTTCCAGGAAATAAAGAATAGACAGAAACATTCTCAATCTGATAAAACATATGAATGTTCTCCCCCGAGGATCAGGAACAAGGGTACGATATTCACTCATACCATTTCCACTCAATATTGTACTGGAGGTCATAACCAGAGGAATAGAACAAGAAGAAATTAAAAGCAAACAGGTTAGAAAGGGAAATGGAAAAATAATAAATATATTTATTTATTTATAAATAAATCTTTATTTACAGAGAATATAACTCCACAAAGAAAATTCTAAGAAGAATTCAAAGAAAATTTTCTCTCTCTCACCAACCACACACACACATACGCACGCACACACACACACACACACGTCCTAATAGAATTTGTATATAGGTAAATAAATTTAACAAAAGGCCATGATACAAGGTCAATATGCAAATAGCAATTACATTTCTGTATTCTAGCATTAAACAATTGGAAATAAATAACAAATATGTTTAACAATAGCATCACAATATAAACCACCTAGGAGTAAATATAATAAAAGTTATGATAAACCCCCACACTTAAAACACTTCTAAAAGAAATTTAAGAAGATTAAATACGGGGAAATAGCATACTCCTGGAATGGAAATACAATATTGTTAAGCTGTCCATTCCCCCAAATTTAACTCTACATTTAATGCTATTCTAATCAAAATTATAGTAGGTAATTAAAATTATAGAAATCCGTTCCTAAATCTTCATGGAAATGCAAAGGTACTAGAAAAGGTAAAACCATTTTGTAAAAGTGGAACAGAGTAAAGGACTTCCACAACCTGATTTTGAGATTTAAAATAAAGTTGCAGCAAAGCAGCAGTGTGGTATTGGTGTAATACTTAGACATAAAAATCATTGGAACAGAAAAGAGAGTTCAGAAAGAAACCTGTGCATATAAATTTAATTTACGTTAGGTCAATGTCTTAGTCCATTTGGGCTGCTATAACAAAATGCCATAAACAAGTAGCTTATAAAGAACAGAAGTTTATAAGGCTGAGAAGTCCAAGATCATGGAGCAGGTAAGTTCAGTGTCTGGTGAGGGCCTCTTTCTCATAGATGCCACCTTCCTGATGCATCCTTACATGGTAGAAGGGGAAAGGCAGTTCTCTGGAACCTCTTTTATAAGGACACTAATCCCATTCATGAGGGTTCCATTCTCAAGATCTAATTATCTCCAAAGTGCCCCACCTCCTAAGACCTCCTTGAAGGTTAGGCATCAACACATTAATTTTGGGGAGCATACAAACATTCAGACCATTATAAACAAGTTAAGTCAATTCAACGATGAAAGAAAGTCTTTTTAATAAATGGTACTAGAAAAGTATAGGGGGAAAAATGAATCCTAATCCCTACTTCATACTATACACAACATTTTAATTTAAAATTGAGCATAAACCTAAATATAGAAGCTAAAACTATGTAACTTCTAGATAGAAACAGAGAAAATTCCCATAATCTTGGTGTAGACAAAAATTTCTTCACCACGGCATAAAAATCACTAACCATAAAAGGAGAAAAATGATAAATTGTGCTTTCTTAAAATTAAAAGCCCCCACAAAGAAGAATAAAGTTGGAGGTCTTATACTACTAGATTTCAAGATCTACTTTCAAATCAAGACAGTGTAGAAATGCCATAAAGATAGACACGTAGATCAATGAAACAGAATTGAGAAGCCAGAAATAGACCCATCCATAGTCATTTGATTTTCGCAAAGGTTTCCAAGCAATACAAGGTGGCAACAAACAAACAAACAAACAAAAACTTGAACATATGGTGCTGGAACAACTGGATAGCTGTATTGAAAAACATACACCTCCACTCTACCGTACACCATAAAGAAAAATTAACTCAAGATAAATTACATACCTAAATATAAAAGCTAACAATCCTAAAGCTTTTAAAGAAAAATGAAGAATGTCTTTAAGAACTGGAGGTAAGCAAAGGTTTCTTAAGCCACAGAAAGCACTAATCATAAATAAAAAATAAAGTGAACTTAAAATCAAAATTTCTGTTTAATAAGACACTTATTTCTGCTCATAATTAATAAAATGAATGGCAAATCATAGATTGGAAGAAAGTATTCCCAAAACATACCTTACAAAATACTGTTTTTCGGAATATATATGTACTCTTCTGCAGCTCAGTAAGAAAAAGACAAAATAAAAACACATTAAAAGTTGGCAAAATATGTGTACAAACCATTTATAAGAGACCAGGCATGATGGCTCATGTAATCCCAGCACTTTGGAAGGCTGACGTGAGGATAACTTGAATTCAGGAGTTACAGACCAGCCTCGGCAACATAATGAGACTACTAAAATTTAAAAAAAAAAAAAATAGCCAGTCATTGTGGCATATGCCTGTAGTCCCAGCTACTTGGGGGACTGAGGTGGGAGAATTGCTTGAGCCTAGGATGTCAAGGCAGCAGTCAACCCTATTCATGCCACTGTACTCCAGCCTAGGTGACAGAGCAAGACACTGTCTTTAAAAAAAAAATTCACAAGAGAAATATATAAGTGGCTAAAAACACATGAAAAAGTATTCAACATCAGTAGATATCAAGAAAATGCAAAATTAAACCAAAAGGAAATACCACTCGACACACATCAGAATGGTTAAAGTTTTAAAAGATTAAGGAAAAATTGGTGCTATTACACATTGTTGGTTAAAAGGTAAAGTGCTACAACCACTTTGGGACAGATCTAGAAGCTTCTTATAACTAAACATTTTCCTACCGTATGACCCAGATATTCTACTTCTAAGGATTTATCCAAGAGAAATGAAAAAGACTTGTAGAAGAATATTCATGTCAACTTTATTCATAAACACTAGAAAAACAAACAAACAAGACTAAAGTCCTTCAATACAGGCGTCCCCAATGCAGGGTACCGGTCTGTGGCCATTTAGGAACCAGGCCGCACAGCAGGTGAGAGGTAGGCCAGCTAGCTTCATCTGTACTTACAGCCGCTCCCCCATCATTCTTATTACTGCCTGAGCTCCACCTCTCCTCTCAGATGTCAGATCAGTGGTGGCATTAGATTCTTTTTCTGTTTTTTGTTTTTGTTTTTAAGTCGTGCTCTGTTGCCCCTGGCTTGAGTGCAGTGGTGTGATCTCAGCTCACTGCAAACTCTGCCTCCCAGGTTCAAGTGATTCTCCTGCCTCAGCCTCCCTCATAGCTGGGATTAATATAATGTGGTTATTTGCTTGAGATGTCTAGTTACTGGAAGGAAGCCCAAGAGGTGTTCTGAGGAGCTGATCATATTCAGTTTCTTGATATTAGTATTGGTCACAAGAATATGTTTATCAAGCTGTACCTCTAAGGATTATGTTAACCTCTCTCTTTCTCTATCTCTCTCTGTGTGCATGCATACACGTGTGTGTGTGTGTGTGTGTGTGGCTCTTCAATAAAAAGTTAATTTAAAAAAAATGACATGTGTTAGTAATCTCAGGGAAGCAAGGGGTCAGGGGAAAAGTGGGGGTACGGATGAATTTAAATTTACCATGAGGCGATGATTGTTGAAGTTGGGCTAAAAAACAGGTACTTGGGAATTCATCATACTGTTTTCTCTACAGTTTCTGTAACAATTTTTATCACAAAATTTTGTAGGCTTCTGGTATATTTGCTTCCAGTCAGTTTTATATCTTAGTCTGTAAACACACCCTTAAACTTGCTTTATTTCTTTATTTCTTTGTTTGGTTCATAATTCTCTGCACCATTTTAAGGGCGGCTCCCTGAGATAAGCTGAAAACAATGGGTTTAGGCATTAAGGCAATCCCTTAGTCTAATCTTTTTCAACAGCCTCTCTCTCTCTCTCTCTCTCTCTTTCTCTCTCTCTCTCTCTCTCATTTCTTTTTGATTGGGTGAAAAGTTATATTGGAACTTTGAGAATGCTGGTCTTCTTTCTAGCCACTTAGAACTACTTAAGTAGTTGCCTTTCCCAAACCCAGGAATCCCACACCTTTTGACTGCCTCTATTTCTTTCCATCTCAGATTGCAGATCAGGGAAATTATTGTCTGAGATCACATCTTTTTAATGATCTTCTAAAAGCATCAAGAAACTGCCAACACAGATATGGTCTCCAATCACTTTCTCTAGAGTTATAGTCTCAGTAGGCATCAGACTACATTCAAAATTATTTTAGGTGACAGTTTTGCCACGCTATAATGCTTTTCATGTTTTGTCATGACATGAAAAGAGTTACCAGCTTTCAAGACTATAATATTAATATCGTTGTCCCTGCAACGTACCTGCTGAGATTTTGTTGCAATAGTACCCCACTTGAAGATACAATTCCATTTTAGTTAGGGTAAAGGTAAACTGCTGTAACAGAAACTCACCAAAGGGATGACTGAGATAGCAAAGCAGATATTTATCTCTCACTTAAGAGTTCTGATGTGAAGGAGTCTGATCGGCAAGTGGCTCAGCCCCTTTGAAGTCATTTAGGAATCCAGGTTCCTTCCAAGTTGTTGCTTGGCTATCCATTATGACATTGGCATTATCTACCTAGATTAGTATGGGTTGTCACCATCAAAAGAGTCCAGGTGGTAGGAATGGAGAAGAGTACAAGGAGGAGACACATTGTAGTCTTAAGATTCAGGCCAGGAAGTGACATATAATTATTTCTGCTTACATTCCATTGCTGATAAGGTAGTCATATTACAGCATGTAACTGCAGGAGATTCTTTGAAATGTGATCTTGCTGGATGGCCATACGCCCAGCTACAGTTTGATTTTATGGAAGAAAATGAAACTGGATTCAGGAACACAGCTAGCAGTTTTGGCCACACCAATTTCCTCTTGCTTCCTTCATACCTACAAGCTAGGCTTAACCTTTCAGTTGCATTTAACCTAAAGCTCTGTGTACAACTTAGCAAGAACTTCTTTAGCCTTTATCATACCTGACATTCCAAACAGTACTGTGAGGCAGGCAAGGTATAAATCTGTGGCTCCAGTGGAAAAAGAAATATATCAAGGCTCAAATTATCTCCCACACAAGTGGCAAGTCTAGGGTTAGTACTCTAATCTCCTGACTCCAAGCACCTGTATTTTTTACTATACTATGTTCCATCTTTCCTGCTTTCTAAGAGTCATCTGCATATAGTTTTTAGCTCACTCCACCTCTGTTGTTGCCCTGCTTACTGCCTTCACACTTCCAGGACATGACAGCCCCACATGAACAAGACTCTCTTTATCTTGCCAGTTTGATGGTGTGTGTTCCCAATGATGATTCCTAGGTGTTGCCGGACCAAGATGTTTTCTGGCCTTTGTATCATTGCGCTAAACAGGTTCTCAATCCCATGGTACATGTCACTCCTACTCCCTGGCATTCCCTCCCTTTTGTTCTCTTCCAGCCTATGTTTGTCAACTCTTTCAACTGTTGAACAACTTTCACTATGCTCCCTCAATATTCATATCCACAGATCATTTATGTGGCTGCCCTTGTGTCTCAATAGTTCATTCTCTACACTGGAACCAGAATGCTGTTTTTAAAGTTAAGTCTGATCATGCCACTTGTATTAGTCTCCTAGAGCTGCCATAACAAAATACCTCAGACTGGGTGGCTTAAACAAAAGAAATGCGTTATCTTATAGTTCTGGAGGCTGGACATAACAGACAAAGGTGTAGGTAGGGTTTGTTGCTTCTGAGGCCTCTCTCCTTGGCTTGTAGATGGTATCTTCTCCCTGCATCTTCACATGGTCTTCCTTCCAATTGTGTCTGTGTGCTAATCACTTTTTCTTTATAAGACCATGCTCTAATGACCTCATTTTCCCTTAATTGCCACTTTAAAGACCCTATCTCCAAAAGCAGTCACACTCAGAGGTAGTAGGGGGCAGTGAGGACTTCAACTTAAGAATTTGTAGAGGGTCCACAGTTCAGCCCCCAAATCTACTCCTCTGCTCAAAAGCTCTTTAATGGTCCTCCCATCCCATTCAGAGTGAAAACTAGTGTCCTTCCAATAGCTCTGAAGACATTTCAGGATCTGGCTCCTGCCACCTGTCTGAGCTTATCTCCTACTACTCTCCTCTTTGCCCACTCTGCTTAGTCACATTTGCCCCACTGCTATTTCTTTGATACACTGGGCATGCACTTACCCACCTCAAGGCCCTTGTCTTTCTCCTCCCTCTCTCTTGAATGTTTTGCCCTCAGATATCCACATGGCTCATTCCCTCCACCCAATTCCCTTATCAATCATGGCATCCTAATACAAATAATGACCTGAATTCTCAGCACTGTGTTATCCCCTCCTTTACTTCATCTATCTTCCTAGCATTTTCCATCTTTAAATATATAGTATCACGGACTTATTTTCAAAGCATCTCCTCCCACAAAATGAAAGCCTCATGAGGTCAAGGACTCTTCCTGCTTTGCTTACTTCTGTATCCCCAAGCTTCAAAAGAATCGCTGACATACTGGAAGTGCTCAGAAAATATTTGCTGAAAGCATGAATAAGCCACTCTTAATGAGAACACAACTGAGAGAGAGGGAGAAAAAAAGGGAAAGCCCCCAGAGCAATTGAAATTGTGACCACGAAGCCCACGCTCCATATCACATGCACTTTCTTCCGAGGGCGCCCCCTCAGGATTTCACTCAGAGCCCGAAAACTATAGTTTACATAAAATTATATGGAACTTGTGTAACTCAATTCCAATCTGAAAGTAAATAAGAAGTAGTGAGAAAAAGTGGATTCAAGCAAGCAGCAAGGTCACTGATGATCATAAGAAGTGGCAGTTGACAGATTGACAGCAAAAAAAAGAAGAAAAAACCCGTAAAAAGAGAGACATGAAAAGCACATCCATCTGGGGAATAGGAATACAGTGACTTTGTCTAAGTAGCAACTGAGACAACTACTATTATGGCCATGGACAGGAAGTGAAGTTTACAGTAAGAATCAGGAGTCATTAGGAAGAGGTTACAGATGTCTGGTGTGCTTCCTTTCCCTAGGGGAGAAAAATAAGCCCTATCTGGGAGATGTGTTTCCCTCATAATGTCATTTAAATAATACTTTTCAAGAGCCTTGATGCTAAAAGTGGTGAGCTTTCTTTCAGTATTCTTGTGTAGATCCCTCATTTCCCAAACTGGAAAATGTGATAAGAAAAGTGTGGTTGTCCTCAGTGCAGTTCTCCTGCTCCCTGCTTCCTGCTGAAGACTCAAAGAAATGGTGTCTCATTTCCCTGACGGCAGAAGTCAGAGCTTCCATTGTCTTCCTTGGGACCCTCTTTCCTCCAACTCTCCCCAATTTGATTGATGCTTGCCTTATAGATTTTTTTGTACTGCCTATCCACAAGGACTACCTAGAGAATTGCTCTCCAGTCTGCAAAGCCCTCATTTCTGTTGAACATGCCCTGTGAACTTTCACTGGGTCATGTTTGCCAATCAGGCAAATCACAGCCATTCTTCAGTGACCTACTATTAAGGAAACACGCCTGAGAGGGAATGAAGAAATGTGGCTGAATCTATACCTTCCCTGTGACACACCAGACAGCCTAGGCCCTGGACAGAGTCAAAGACCCAACCAGGGAGGCCCAGGACGGATCCGGTGAGTCAACAATCTAGGGACATGGCCAGGGTTCAGAAATACAAGGCACAATTTACAGAGCCATGATCCAAACTACAAGCCAGAACCCAGTGACTCCAGCAGGAGCAAAAGGAGGAGAGGGCTGGAGTAGGTGTGGGAGGAGAGCTGGGAAAGGCAAAGTTGTAGCACACCCAGTGTCAAGAGACTAGGCAAGGTCCAAAGGCAAGAGGAATAATAACTGTCCCATCAATCAGAATTCTGCAGGCCTAGCTGCAGGCAGCTCACATCTACTTTCACAAAAGCTCCAGGGCTCCATCCTCTACCCACATCTCTTCTGGCTCTTCATAAGCTTTCCCAGGGACTTCAGCAATTGCCACGGCTTCTACTATGCTCTCCCTGCAGCTGATTTTTCTGTCTGAAGAACAGCGGGAAGCGTCTGGCACTCAGCATTGGGGGACCTGCATTCTAGCTCCAGTTCTGTTACTTTCTAATTGTATAATCTTAGGCAAGTCATCTACTTTCTCTGAGACACAGTTATTTCAGCTGGGAAGCAGGAAAGATCATGTTTACCCTGTAGAATTTGGGCAAGAGCTGAATAAAATCATGAAGATGGAGCTGCTTTATAAATCACATAGTTCTGTATAGTACTATTCCTAGTATTAACAAATCAATCTATAACCTAAACATCTGTCCTACACTCCAGCTTGATACATTCAACTGCCTCCTGGAAACTTCCACTTGGACTCAGAGGCAACATATCCTAAATTTCTAAATTTTCAAAACCCTCACCTTCCAGCACATGGCTTCCTCTCTTCTCTGTGCAGCCCATTTCACTGAAGGGCACCAGAGACACTAGGGGTGTCAGGGTGTGGAACCTGAAACCTAACAGTCTCCACCAGTGGAAACTTCCCTTGCCAGCTTACGTATAGTCTGTCAACAATACCAGGTTGAGATGAATATCTGACAGGCTTTCATCCCCTTTTTTCCTTCCCCTCTGCCCTGACCTATGTCAAATTCTCAATATTTCTGTCTCAGAATATTGCAACAGAGTCTTAAGAGACCTAGCTACCTCTGGTTTCACACCCATTTCCTCAGGTTAACCTTAGAAAACACAAATCTGACTGAACTGCTTTCCTTAAATTCTTGAAGGGCCCCTTGTACACTTAAAGGAGAAAACGTATGTCAGTTTCACTTTTCACTCTATCCCTTAAAGTATCCACTGTTCTCACTCCTAAGGAAAAACATCCTGAACAGACAAGTCCTAGCCAACCTCTGGCTTTTTTTCCATTCTGATATACAAGGAGCCATGCTATGGAATCAGATTCTTCCTAGGGTTACAGAAGCCTGTTGACAGCCTGTTTGACATCAAGAGTGCCCTGAGATAGCTTTTTTCTACTTTCAGTGATTTTTTTTTTTCTAAACAGCCTCATACAGAAAGCAATTGCTGACTTGGGAGTACCCACAGCTTTAAGGAAGCACAGGCAGCTAACAGAACTGTGTTAGCTGTCATATGATGTTAGGCTCAGTTCTTGTTCTAGTTCAAGTTCTGCCACTAAAGAAAAGAGCCAACTACATTGCAATGTCTTTGAAGGTGAGATGGTCTCCAATGACATGTTGAGCTGCCGAATTAAGCAACCCAGCAGCCCACATACCGCTGGACTTCCTGTTACAAATGTTTTTGTTGTCTGAGTCAGTCCGAGTAAGGGTTTCCATTATTTGCAGCTAAAGGCACTGTAAATGATCAAACGCAATAGGTGACTTGAATAATAACACAGCCTAAGTATGCAAGGGAGCTTCTCATACCAAATAAACAAAAATAGAAACTGAGGTTCAGAAAAGAAAAAATGATTTTGCCATGAATATACTGAAAATTCTATGGTTAATTGCATCAAATATAACAATACTAATATTTCTAGTCTGGATTATCAGGTGAATAAGCCCTGTTGTCTTCTAATTTTGCTGTTAAGCTGCTCTGGGCTGGAAAACCAGGTTTGTGCTAGATAGGTAGATCTGTTTGTAAACTAAGTGTAGACAGGCTCTGAGGGAAGTCCTGAAACCTTGCCTATGAAGAAATGGCAGGAGTGTTAGTGTTGAGATAAATATGATGTCTCTATATACTTGGCTAATGTTTGGTCTATATCATATCAAAACTATTAGGACAATGTGTCATTTACTTATTTTCTTGTGAAAATGAATAATGAATGCCACAGAGTGGATGCCTATATGACGGGAGCTCAACCTGTGCCCACTTGAGTGCACATAGCACAAGAGTAGTAGGGACAGGCTCTACGATTTCAAATTTAAATGTTTTCGTCCTGGCCAACTTGGACTTGATAAATAAGGGATGATCTGATTGAATCCTCTGTCTTCTCTCAGAAAATTCTTCACTTACCATGTCAAAGGACTTATTTGCCATAGAGCTTATCGAAAAGTAACACAGGCTGCCCTGTGGAGGTAGTGAACTCCTCACCTCTGGCTCAAACTGAGTTTGAATGCCCTACTTGTGAGGAAGACTTCTATTCCAGGAAAAAAGGTTCAGGCTGACTTCATCAAGTCTTTTATAGTTTCTTCCCAACCCTGATTTCTCTTACAATCCTCTTAGAGGGAGAAAAATATTCTCTTGTTGTTCCTGTCAAAGTTGCCCATAGAAACAGGTGGTCTTGAAGTGACCTAGCTCGTCACTGAGCTCTTTCTAGTTCATACAAGAGCATTAGCACTAAAATGCTGGAACCGAGGCCCAACCAGTGATATTATTGATGACGCATCAGAAAAGAGAGAACACCTGCTCTTTACAAAGACCTTTTGACACTTACTTAGTTCCCTGATGAGTTCACATCCCAATCTGTTGGAACAACTCCCTTTTGTAGGACAGGCTGCTACGCACCATAGATTTGATGGCACCTCTACCATCCAAGGAGCCTCTCAGGGCATTTGACCAATCTCAACATTCCCAATTGTTCCAAGTTATTGGTAAGCATTATGAACTCAACAATTGGTTTTCCACACCTTTGGGAGGAGAAATGCCTTTCATTGGTAGGCTATATTTCACCAGGGTGCCAGGGAAAAGGTGATCCTTCTGGGAAGGTCAGAAACAGCCTACCTCCTTTCCTCCCTAACTTATAACAGGACAAGCAAGAATGGCTGGTGAGGGAGGGCAAGAAAAACACAGACTCTTCTATGTAGCTGCTTGGCTCCATCTTCACCAGGAAACTTACCTGCTCCAAACTATTGCTGAAGCATCTATTTGTTCCCTTGAGATCTTTTGGGAAAGTCTTTCTTAGGGTTGGGGTAAGGAAATATGGCTCCTCAGGATTATTCAAGCTCAGAAGCCCTGTCCCTCTCACTTCAAGCTCAGAAAAATAGGCAAGCCAGTGAACTATCCAGACTGTTTGGTGCAAAGTCCTACAGCTCTGAAGGATGAGTCATCTGCTTTTACCAACACTTGAAATAAACGATAATGGCTTGGCAGCCTTTCGTATACTAATAGCCTTGTCATTTTACCTTCCTCCCCCTCCCTTTATTCTACATTGGAATTAGAAATGGCAAAAGGGCCTTCAGAGCTGATTACCCTGTGGTTCCAAGCTTCCCAGAGAGCCCAAGAGGAGACCAAGATGTCCCCTGCACCATGACCAGATAGAGAGTCCCCCCCACCCCGTCATTATCTTGTAGTTATTCTTCATAGCACTTCATACTAGAAATTATTAAATTTATTCCTTGTCTGCTGATTGCCTGTTTCCCTGCATAAAAATGTAAATTTCATGAAGGCAAGGGCTTAGTCCACCTTGTCACTGCATCTTCAACACCCAGAACAGCACTTGTGAGAGATGGGGGAGGGGCTGGAAGTGTTACCCCTCCTACAAAAAATAAGAATACACAAAGGAGGCAGGGTTGTACATTGGGGGAAGGGCTTTATGAAAGTGAGAACTGTAGGGGATGTGGGGGAAGTATCCACATTTCTATATCTCTCTGACCTCAGGTTTTCTTTGTTAATTACTCTGAATTTCCAAGGGAGTGGAGAGGGCACAATTAATCATCACCCTCAAACCTCAGCAAGACCCAGATCCCCCTCCTCAGCCCTCCACTATGCTCTCTGGTACTGCTCTGCATTTCTTCCATTTCCACTGAACCTCTGAGCACTCCTGTGCCCCCTCCACATCTTCACAAACTCCCATTGGCCCACCAGCACCTTACTCTAGGACAAAAGTGCTTCCCTCACTCCCACCTCATCTCCAAATACCACTTCTACCTCTTTGTCCAAATCCAATTACAGTTCGTCTCTGCCTGGAGAACATACCTTCCCCTGCAGATCTTTCAACTATTCACTCAGTCCTTAGCCCAGTCAATATATTGTAATTAGGTACCAGTTCCGGGGTGCAACCGAAGAGGTTCATTCTCCACACCCCATGTTTCTCAGGGTCTGGAGGTAGGGTAGTCACCTCCTCTAATTCGGCTTCCAAAGGGTTACATCTCATCCTTTCTTGCTGACTCAGTGACGTCGCAGCACTCCTCTTCCCTCCCCTGTAGTATAAAGAGTTAACTCTGCACTCAGGCATTCCCCTCAGCATACACACATGCTCTTTTTTTCCCCATGTAAGCTTCTCTTGAGTCTCTTTCCTTCTTCAACAACTGCCCTATTTTGCTGCCGTCTTCTGCAACAAAACTCCAAAGAGGTGTCTATGCTCATTATCTCCAATTCCTGGTCTTTTGTGAACCCATTTGAGCAGTCTTTTACCTCTCCTGCCCACCCTTACCAACACACACACACCCCAGAAATTTTTCTTCTCAAGGACACTAATGACTTATATGTTGCTAACTCCAATGGTCAATTCTTAGTCTTATTCCTCTGGACCTGCTGGCATCATTTGACAGTTGATCTCTCCCTCTTTGACTTGCAGGATGTCTCACTCTTGTCTTCCTACCTCACTGGTCCCATTTCTCAGTCTTTTTCATTGTCTCCTTCTCTTCTTCCCACCCTCTTCATCTCAGGGCTCAGTCCCTGTCTCACTTCTCTTCTCAAGCTGCAATCACTCTCATGTTCATCTCATCCAGTTTCAAGGCTTTAAGTGCCATCTCTATCCTGATGATTCTCAAATGTATATATACAGGCTACACTTTTCTCCCACCCAAATTTCAGACTCAGGAATGCACCTGAATTTGGAGGTCTAATAGACACCTCAAATCAACATGTGGAAAACTGAACTTCTGACCTATCTACCAACAAAACCAACCAAAACGCCAGGAAAACCAAACTCCAACAAAACAAAACTAGCAGCAGCAGAAAACAAAACAAAACAAAACTGTTCTATCCATGTTTTATCCGTAGCCTTCTCTATTTCAGCTGTCAGCAATTCTACCCTTCTGGAGCCATCCTTGACTTCTCTCTTTCTTTCACATCTCAGATAATTTGGGAGGAAATCCTATTGACTCAATTTTGAAAATATAGCCAGAGTCTGAATACCTCTCACTATCGCCAATGTGACCATCATCTCTTTTGCAGTTGCTAGAGTTGCTGCAGTTGCCTCTTAGTTAGCCCCTCTGTTTCTATCTTCACCATCATCAATCTATTCTAAGGGCAGTGGACCTTTAAAAAAGTAATTCAAATTGTGTCACTCCTCTTCTCATAACTCTGCCAATGACTCCTACTTTCAATCAGAAGAAAAGTTAACTTCTTCCAATGGCTACATGACAGTCCATGATTTGCCAGCTCCATCTTGTTTCCTCTCTAACCTCATCTCCTGCTACTTCCCCCTTCTTCACTCTATTCCAGCCATACTGACTTAACTGTTGTGCCTGGAACACATTAGTTCATTTTCATTTTTTCTTCATTCTTGCTAGAACATTCTTTCCCTAGACATCACCTTCTCTGTGATGCTCTGCCTGAGCATCCTATTTAAAATTATCCCCCCATAGCAGTCTGAATCGTCCCTACCAGATTCTGCTTATTTTTCTCCAAACCATTTATTACCTTCTAATGTGCTATATAAATATAAGTAACTTGCTTGTTACCTATATTTATTATTTGAGATCTGTCTCCTTTGTCTGGGATGTATACCTCACAAGAAGAAGGATTACAATTTGCTTTTCTCATCATTATGATCTTTAGTTGCTAGGCCAGTACCTGGCACATAGTAACACATATTAGTTGAATGAATGAATTAGCCCGTTTGTGTTCTCTCCTCTCCTTCCACCTGTCCCTCCTCTGAGGAAGAGGCGTTCATCCTCCCCTAGTGGCCAGTTCTCCCCACTGGGCTCTGACCATACACAACTGCTTCATGAAGGCTTTCCACTCTCTGCCCCTCAGTTAACTTCTTCCTCTCAGCCTACAGAGATGTTTCTGTCACATGCATCTGTAAAACACAAAAATCAAAATGCTTCAAATATTTGCCTCCCTCCAGCTGTTGCACTGTGTCTTCCTTCATGTTGAGCTTCCTGAGGAGTTGTCTATACCTGCTGACATCACATCCTCCTCACACATTCATCCCTCACAGCACACACTTTCCAGATCTCAACATTCTCAACTCCTGACCAGCACCAGTTGCCAGTATTATTGGCATTCTTTTTAAATCTCTTTCCCTCGCTCTCTAAAACACTCAGGCTCAGAGCAGAATCAGACATGGCCCCTGCAGAATCAGACATGGCCCTCTCTCCCTGTATTTGGTGTGGGAGACAGTCACAGTTCGCACTGCTTTCCAGCCACTTACCAAGCAAGCTGTCTACAGTCATATGTTCCTTTCTCTTCCCTGCCCATTTCACGCACCCCTCAACTCTGTGTTGAGGATCAGCCCCTGCCTAAAGCTTACCAATGACCTCCCTGTTGTTGAGTCAGCCGCTGGGCACTATTTCGTTGTTGACTTATTAGCACATGGTAAAAACCACCAGCCTGCAAGAAATGCCCTCTCTTGTGTTGGCTTCTGTGACACCCCTCTCAGGACTCAAGCCTAAGCCTGTTTATCTCTTCCTGGGTGACTGCATCCAGTGCTATGGTTTTGAATGTCACCCATGTGCCAGTGACCCTCAATCTCCACCCCTAGTCATGCCTCTCTCCTCCCTTGTAGCCTGCCACCAGCCTGCGGTGCTCAAAGTGGTCCAATTTCCTGAGGTCTAGAATCCTGTTTTATCCACAGCATTTCAACCTCCTTGGTACATGACCCCTTGCTCTGCAGTGTATTTCTAGGGCTGAGGTCTTGCTCTTTGGCCAGATATTTCCTGGTGCTATTCAAGACCTTAAGGATACCAGGTGTGCCTGCACTGTCATTTATCAGTCATTAGCTAGTAATAGTAGTGTTGAGAATGGCAGGTAAGTTTTCTTGAGTACTGACCATGTGACACACATTTATCTGGTTTCTGTTCCATTGAATCATCACAGGTGTCACGTGCGGTGGAAAGTATTGTAATTTCCATTTTACAAGGGAGTAATGTGAACTTCAGGGGCTGTAAGGAACTTGCTTGTACTCATTTAGCCAGCAGTTAGGGGATGATCTGAAATTCAAACTGTGTCCTGTGTGCAGTGGAGCACAGAGATCTGGTCACTACCTTGTGCTGCCTCTGCCTCTACTGTTAGTCTATCTGCTTTGAAGCCTGGCTGTCTCTGGCTTGCTCCTTCATTCACTTCTGCACTAGGCTTAGCCCTGTACATAGTTTTTTTCTCTAGTTTGCCTTCCGCAGTGTCCCTAGCATCTCAGTCTTGCTGTAAGCTAAGAGCTATGTAAGACTTGCCTGTGCTGGTGTTTTTCCTCGACCTAATAAGAAAAGCATGTGTGCATGTGCCATAGTTTGGGCCATGCTAGGGCAGGAACACACAGACTTTATGACCAGCAGCTCTGGTTTTGTCCCTAAACCACACGTATAGCAGGTCACATGGTGGTTTGATGTTGGTTATTTAACTTTATAATTCACAACTGACAAGGGGACTGCTATTCCGATCAACGGGTAGTTTTGTTTAGTTATGAAAATACAGTTTTGTTTATATTCAGTGGTTACCAAGTTGAAGAGAAGCACATCTGAAGTACAAACAGCCAGGGAGAAAGATATGCACCCACACACATGCACGCAGACACATACACGTACCTAGACATTAAATGAGAATGTTTATTTCTAATGGAACTTTAGAAAGTGAAATGCAAAATGGAAGGAGTTGCTATCATGGCTGTAACTAAAAGCTCTTTCTCCTCCTCCTGCCTTCCTTGTTTCTGTTCTGCCACCCTGGTCACCTGGGAAGACCCTGTGAGCCTTAGCAACCCTCCCTCCATTGCCTCCTCCCCAACTCCTGCTCCATCTCTCAATTCCACATCTTAGATGTTGCTCCCTCCTGTGGCTCCTCTTCTGAGCATCCCTGTGGCTCTGCTTCTGTTCACTAAGGGAAAAGAGGCTCCAGCTCTCCGTCCTGCAAACTCTCCTGCCTACCCCCACCAGAGGGATCTTTTGAAACACCATTCAGACATAAAATGTTCCTTTTGGTACTCATTTGTAACTCCCCTGCTGCCCACAGGATGAAGTGCAATTGCCTGTCCAGCCTCCCACTCCAGCTTTATCTCCCACAATTGCTCTTCACAAATGCCTCAGGCAATCTCCTCCTCGTTTTCTGTCAAACACCACACATATCTGGTTACAACACCCTGGCTGGCTCTCAACTTGGAATGCCCATCTCTGCACCTCTGCTGCCTATAACATCCTCCTCTTGCTTTGAGATGCTTGGGACCACGTAAGTGTTTTCTTGGGAACTCTGGAGACCTTGTGACTTTGTACCTTGTGTTAGTAATGTTCAAAAACTTAGTACTTTTTTTTTAAAGTAATTTTACTACAAGTTCCCACTCTGCTCTTGAAAAACGTATGTAAGGGCCAAGACATCATCTGAGTCCTTGCTGTATATTCCTCTGTCACAAAGTCCATGGCCTGACCTAGACAAGCATGTGGCAAATACTTGGAAAACCACAAAACAATAATAACATTCTGTAGCCTTCACAAGTCCTCACAGCTATCCTATGGATGAGCTATCCCATCGATGAGGTTTATAAGGAAGATGGCAAGCATAATTAATATCAACCTGTAAGAGCAAAGTGCCTGGGAATCTCTGATGAGGGAACTATAATCACTTGCTTCCTTTTAGGTGCCTGGGATTCAGTTGCTCATTTAGCAAATGTACTTAATGCCTACTGGTCATTGGGTACTGTGCTCAACCCAGGGGAATACAGGTAAATCGGACAAAGCTTCATTTCCTGGAGCTCCACTGTCAGTGGAGGAAGATACATGCATATAGGACACTTCAAATCCCAGGTTGGCTACAGTAAGGGCAGACATGCCCCTTTCCATAGCAGTCTGGTGTTGGACAGGACAACAAGCAGATGGACTGGCAGCCTTGTCTTCCTTATGGGCTCAGGAAAGCCGTGTGTTTGTCTGTTCCTTGCTCTGTGGCATTTCTCCCTGGGGCAAAACTGGCTACATAATTTGCAGGGCCCAGGACAAAAGAAAAATGCAGAGCTACTTGTTCAAAAATTGTTAAACATTTCTGCAGCAAAGCATTAAAGTATGGGGCTCTTCTGTGTGTGGGGAAGAAGGGGGGCATTGAGGGGCTGTGCAAGCCTAAACGTGTCCTTCAGTCTCTTCTCTCTTGCACCAGATTCTGAAGGCAGCCCCAGGTCCCAATAGACTGACTCAGTGGTAGTAGGACACACATAGCTTCATGCAAATGAGTGACACATTTGGTTGAGTGCCTACTGTGTGCCCAGGGCTCTGCTAAGACTTAGGGATACAGTGAAGATCCCAACAGACAAATTTTATGTGTATACATGTGTGTGTTTGTCACTGAGCTTACTTCAGTGGGAGAGACCTACTAAGTCATTAAAAATTAAAAATGACCAAGAAAATCAACAACGAGTGAGCAGTGTCATGAAGAGGACAAAGCAGAGTGATGAGGGTGTTTAAGATGAGTGTGGTAGAGCTAAGCCTCTTCAAGGATGCACACAGCCCTTTTTTTTAAGAGTGAAAAACTAAATGTAAGCTCACAGCTCTGTCCCGCGGGAGGATGCCCCTCCACCATTATCCTGTAGAGCCGTAACAAGTGGAGTTGTTGTGTTGCAGCTGTCCATTTACAAGTAGCACCAAAATATAATGCTGAGCCCATTAAGCCTGAAGTTTTTATTTACTTATTTTTTTTTCTAGAGCAACAGATGAGGAAGCTGCTAGTGTCTGGCATCAGCTTGGTACACACATTTTTGCCATTACTTTTCCTTCTGAAGCAAATCAGAAGTGTCTAGGTAAAGAAGATGAAGTCCAAGTATGTGTGAGACTCTTGACATGTCCCGCCTGAAGAGGGACACTACCCCTTCCCCATTCGTGCCTTCTCATGTCTTCTTCTGCTATCACCTGGTGCCAAGTGTCCAGAAAGATTTGGCCATCCAGTCTCAAGGAGGTCTCCAAAGCCTCCTCTATTCCACGTGGTCCCTCTTACACTCAGCTTCTGGGGCCAAAGCTGGAGCTACATTGTGGCAGTGCCCCCCTGGGGTTCAGAGAAAATTCTACAGGGAGTGTCTCTGCCTGGTCCTCTGTTGGCGGGTCCTCCCTGCACCCAAATACCTGGGAATTTGGCCTGTGGAGTACCTCAGATCAGAGCTTGCTGGGGAAACCCCTGTCTCTCTTCTTCCCTGTGCCAAGGAAGGTGCTGAGCTACCCAGCCTCCTTCATATGATAAGATTTGTATTCCGAAGGGCTGGAGGCTGTGGACTGAGAGCTGGGAAAACCAGAGGCAGCTAGGTAAAGCCAGGAGACTGAGGGTAGCAACGGGGTGCAACAGGTGGTGGTGAGGAAGCCACAGCAAGAGAGCACACTTTAACTCCGCGGCGCGCCAGCGGGCGGGAGGGGGTCGCCCCTGGTGCGTAAGCCCACCCAGCCCTCATCTTGTCCCTGAAGCAGCTCCCTGCGGACCACAGCCTGGGGCCGTGAGTTTCCTCCGCCCAGGCCGCGAGCCGCGGGCTCGCCGCCTCCTCCCTCCTCCTCCCCCGCCCCTGGCTGTCTGGCAGCGCCGCAGTATTGGCGGCGGGGGGAATGGGGGCCTAGGCGACAGGGCTCCCGCCTACTCCCAGCGCCCGCGCGATCATCCACCGCTCCCCACCGCTGCAGCCGTCACGTCGTCGGAGATTTCCATCGGGGCTGGGGGCGGGCCTGGGGCGGAGAGCGAGGAGGGGCGGGGCGGGGCGAGTGGGAGGAGTGAAAGTTGGAGCCCAGCAAAACCCTCCACGCCGCGCTCAGTGCGGCCAGACCGTGAGCCGCGACCTCCGGTACAGGTGGTCGCTCCGGTCTCCGCGAAAATGTTGTCCAAAGTTCTTCCAGTCCTCCTCGGCATCTTATTGATCCTCCAGACGAGGTGAGTCTCCATCCCAGGTCCCGGGAGCCCTTCGCGCCCAGCTCCTTCTCCCTGGGAGTAGGGACGGCTCCCGGGACCCCCGCCGCCCGCGTTCCTCGAGCCCAGCGCCCTCCTGGACCCCAGCCGGAGCGCGGGCTGACAGAGTCCCGCGTCCCCTCGATGCGCGCCAGCCTACGCCCCGCTCCCTGTATGCTGGGCTCCCGGGGTTATTGAAGGGGAGCCCCAAAAGGAAGACGGGACTCCAGTTCTCGGACTCCCGCTCTCAGAAGCACGGCAGTGGCTGGGTGACAAGCACCCCTTTTCGGAGTCTTGCGCAGGAAGAGGGGAGCAGCCCCCAGGTGACCGACCAGGGCAGGCTCCAGCTACTGGGGTCCGGAAGTGCATTTTGAGAACGGGGTGCGCGGCTAAGGGAGCTTAACTGCGCCAGAAATGTGTGAATATTGCCTCGTCTGTTCTCTGCTGCTCACATTTTTTTGAGTGCCTGCTGAGTATGATGCACTGCGCCAGGCAACTCTGACTTTACTTGCTTCGCATGCTGCTGCTCCTCTTGGTGCCAGTCCCAGTCAAGAGCTTTGGTTTAGTCTAAGGGTTTCCGCACCAGCTATACCCTTCTCCCCACCGCTGATAGTCTCCCCCTAAGTTAACTTATTCCTAGATACCCTGCTGGGCCTTGGACCAACTGGAACCAGAGGCCAGGAATGTTACTCTCCTCTGAAGTCTGTGGTTTGGGTCCTATATTTCACCCCCCTTCTCCATTTTCAGGTTTCCCTTGAACACCAGCTTCCCTCGCACCTTCTCCTGGCCCTGGGACTTGGCCAGGAAGGTTGTCCCCTGGATTTCTGGCTTTTGGGGGTGGAAAATGACGGCTTCGTTGTTGTTGTTGTTGTTTTGAGACGGTTTCTTCTGAGTAAGAAGTGTCACAAATTTGCAAGCTTCCTGATCTGTGGAGCTTTACGGAAGTTTCCATGGCACTGGGCTTGTGTCTTCATCCATTGTGGGGAGAGTGGCTTCTCTCCCGACCCCAGATTGCATTAGCTGTTAGCTCCTCGGGGAAGGGGAGGTGTGGCTCCCTGCTGGCTCACTGGTGTCCTGGAGTGGGGCTAGCCTCTGCAGAGGCTTGGTAAATGTTTTTCTATGCTTGCTAGCAATTTCCAGTCATCCACATCCCTCCAAATGGGATTTGGACTAGCTGAGAAAGCTGACACGGTGACTGGTTAGGGCAAAAGATGGCTCTGGGGTGAGGGAAATAAGAAGAGGGTGGTGGTCAGAGAGGAAAAGAGCAGGAAAAGGGGACTGGGGAAATGGAAACTACTCTTCAAGCATAGCAACCCGGTGGTGTCAGGAAAGATCTGAGGAGGTGACAATGGGGTGTACTGGGCCACACTGAACCAGGAGATCTCACTGTGGTCCAGGCTTAGCCCCAAATCAGTTGTGAGACTTAGGGCACAGTCCTTCTTTTATCAGGGCTTCAGTTTCTCCATCTGTAGAATGGAAAAGAGATCTGATTTAGGAGAAAAATCTAACATCTCTTCTTATGCCCCCCCCAACCGCCGCCACCAGTCAACTGTTGGGGAGGGGGTAGTGCAGAGATTCAACTTCATGATGGACCATTATGTCTGGAGACATGTGAATGCCTGGAAAACTCCCCTGGAAAATCCCACTATTCCAATGTATGAGTGTTTTTCAAGTTTTTATTCTTTCTAGCCCTGAAAGTGAGCTTAATGGCTGGCTCGGTCAAAGTATACATCGTCAGCAGCTGTTTAACCCCAAGGACCTCAGGATGAGGTTTGGTTTTATTTGGTTGGTTTTTTAACTGGCAAAAGCTAATTTTAGGATGAAAGCCACCTTATGATCCTCTGATATCATTTTCATTGCAGACCTAGTCTAGGGGCAGGAGGGCTTTGGTGGTCCCAGTGCTTTCGGGTTTATTTGTTTGCCTCTGCACTTTTAAACCTGGGAGGGGACGGGGGGATCTTGTCCATGAATTTCAGACATCTGGGAGAGGCCGCTTCTGGCTTTTAGGTGGTCCCGGCTGGCAGTGCTCAGCCTACCTCTGACTGCTGGTTCTGATTGTGCCATGTTACCAGCCACGTCACTCATTTTGCAGGGTCTCAGGTCTCCATTTTCCCTCTTCTCTTCACATAGTCTCTGGCCCTTATCTTTTGAGAGGGCTGAGAGTTTGGCCTCAGAGAAAGAGGACATCTTGTAGATACGGCGTTTGAAAGTAGAAACTGTATTTTTCAAGCCCAGTTCTTCCCTAGCCCACAATGAGAAGCAACCACTTCAGATATGAGAAGTGGTGTGGATTTGGCACATCTGCATGCCACTCAAGCAATTCTAACAGCTTGAAATACTGCAGAAAAATTCATTTTGCTGCTCAAGTTGGCAGTCCCTTGGTCTGCAATACAGAGGCCATGACAATGTCTCTTGCCCTGTTTACCCATTATTTTAGGAAGCAAATTGCCTTATGGCTTAAAAAAATCATTTTTGAAGTCTGACATGTAAATATAAAAGCATAGACATCATGAGTGAACAGTTCAGTGGATTTTCACAAAGTAAACAGGCCCATGTAACCAACACCTGGAACAGGAAATAGAGCATTGCAACCCTCTCACCATACACATGCATACACACATGCACACACATGTGCACGCGTGCACACACACATACACACACACACACAGAGAAGCATCTCCAAAATGCCTGTCCCCGTACACTTTCTTCCCCAACAGAAACCACTCTCCTGCCTTCCAATATCAGATTAATATGGGATGTTGGCTTTTAAAAAGACTTTTAATCATAATTTTTTCAAAGATATATAAAGGTAGAGGGAACAGTACATGGAATCTCCATGTAGCCATCACCAGCCCCATTGTTTGTGAACTCTTGGCCACTCTTATTTTCTTTTACCCCACCCACCCTCCAATTCTGACTTAGATTGTCTTGAAGCATACCTCAGACATCATATCATTTTATATGTTATTGTTTTAATATGTATTTATAGTCATTAATGATTTCACAAACATAAGAAAATATGATAATTAGACAGAAAATCTAAGAATAATTTATTCACGCCTCAGCTATCCACTCAGTGTTAAAATCTCTCCTGTTGTGTCATAAATGATTCCTGTTTGTTTTTTAAGAGTTTTCTTTTAAATAAAACAAGATCCAGATATTAGTAGGTGGGGCATTTTGATTTTTTAAACACTTTTTATGGAATTAGAACACGTATACAGAAAAGGGCTCAAATCATAAGCGTTCAGCTGATGAGCTGTCAGAATATGAGCACAGCGGTGTAAAGAAAGCCAAATCAAGGACCTGAACGTGAGCAGGACCTCAGAAGCCCCCTTTGTCACTGCCTCCCAGCAAAGGCAGCACTATCCGGACTTCTAACACTATCGGTGAGTTTCATACCTTGGCAGATGGGCTTTAACATTTTTGTTTAATTCACTTAGTCTTACTAATCCTCTTCTTTTTCTTGGCTATGGTGCATGGCTGTGGAACTCAGGGTGGACTTCTGTTGGGCAGCCAGTTCCTGGATGGCTGTCTCTGGGTGGAGGACTCCTGCCTTTCCTGCTTAGATACCCACAAAGGCTGCTCTTTAGCCTCCTTCCCTTCACCCCCTTCTCCTGCCCCCAGTGCAACAAGTATTATGCAACCACAGAACTGCAAAATATTCCCACAATTTTCTAGTCCTCTCTGGGAGAGGCTATTCTGGCTTTCGCAAGCCCTGGCCCTCTGCCTGCTCCTCACTCCCAGGTGGTGCTGGTCAGGCTGACTAGAGGCCAAGGCTAGTCACAGTGGGCCAGCACTCACACACAAATGCCCTCTTCATTTCACGTGGAACATTCTTTTAAAATCTAGGTCTTAGTTTTGTTGGTTTTTTTTTTTTTAAATAAAAGAGTTATCATCAAAGAGGGACAGCATAGGAAGTCCCCAAAGAGCAGCAAGATTTAAAAGAAATTCGCAAGGCTTATCTGTCACTGTCTTATCATTTGCTTTTACCAGTCACAATTTAATTAAGCTTTGTGTTGAAAACTTATTTTGGTTTGCTTCTGTCCCAAGAGGCACCAGCTGGGGCACCTACAGAGTGCAGGGCAGAGCTTCATTTTTCATTTGTATGTTCTAGGGTGGAGGCACCTCAGACTGAATCAAATGATGAAGCCTCTGCCCATGATGTCGCCTATGGCCCCCTGCCCCAGCCTCTGGAAAATAGGCTTCTCTCTGAGGAAACACAGTTAACTAAGACTGAGACTAGGCGCAGAGTTGGCAAACTGCCACAAGCCTCTCTCATCCTGAACACTATCCTGAATAATTATAACCACAAACTGCGCCCTGGCATTGGAGGTGAGTAGCAGAACAAAGTTCTTTCCTTCGTGGAGGGTCCAGGGTTTGAGGGTATAGGCATGGAGAATGGACCTGGGCTATAAAAGACGGTGCCATGCACATGAACAGGAGCATCTGGTGTCGACCTGTTGGGTAAGAGATATTAACTCTAGTCTCAGCAGTGTCATTGACCTTGATTAAGACTTTTCCCTTCTCTCGCCTTCAGTTTTTCCAACCGTAAAGTGAGAGGACTAAACTAGGTTGTCAATCTTCAAGATGTATGTTCAATTCTTAACAGTCCATGAACTGGGTTTTGCCGTGAAAGAACAAATAAAGAAATAAGATTGGATACTGAAACTGTGTGGTCCAACACTTACTTGACTCCCCTTTCATCCCCTCTGACCACTTCCTCCCCTGTCCCATGACCCTGTTTAACACTTACCCTCTGCTGCTTCTGCTTCCCTTACAGAGAGGCACGTCGTGGTCACTGCTGAGATGTCTGTCAACAGCCTTGGTCCTTTCTCTGTCCAGGACATGGTGAGTACTAAGCTTTTCTTACAGTATTTCCTAGCCCAGCGGCTGACCTACAGGGTATTCCACAGACTTTCTGCTTTCTGCTCTGTATTTCTGTAACAACTCCAATAATTTATTTTCTGGAGGGAGGAAGGGGTTTTTTAACCACTGACTTGAGAATGAGACTGGAAAAGGTAAGTCTCTTGCTACTTGAAGAGGATCTTCAGAATCATGACCGTATCTTCCAGTTTTTTCATTGAAAATAAAAATAATAAAGCAATTTTAAACACCACAATGGAATGCCTCTTTTATTCTGATAATTATTTGTATGGACATAAGTCTAAAGTTACTAGCTCTTGCTCTAAGACTGTTTCTATATTTTTGCTCTACTTCCTTTTTCCCTTTCCACTAGTATCATCATAGTGTCAGCACTGCCCCCATATAGCTTTCATCATCTCCCACCTAGAATACACCTACTCCAATCTACCTACTAAGTTGGCCTCCCACGTGATGCGCCTCCTGCAGTCCCGGCTCTGTTTACTACATGAAGTTCAAGACCTTCCATGGTTGTATTCCTCTTCACCCCTTTAGAGACCCCATGCTTTGGTCACACTGGAGTATGGGTGTTCCCAGATCACCTTGTACCTCTGAGCTTTCCTTCAAGTGATTTTCTGTTTCATATGCCATTGATCTACTTTCTTACTTGTCAGTTGCCTTCTTTTTCAGTATCTAGCTCAGACGGCATCTCATTCATGGCATCTCCCCAGACCTCCACACCTGTTAATTGCTTCTTTTTTTTTCACACCACATTTCTCTCCTTGGCAGTTACATCTTTAGAGCTTATATCACAGTTGTTTACCTGATTCCCTACGTCATTTCATTGTAATTATCTGTGGTATGTCTGCCTTGCTGTCTCCACCATGGGCTCCTTAATGTCAAGGGCTCAGTATATGTTAGCTAAGCAAATGAGTGATGAAAGATGTTCTGCAAGAATCACTTGCATCTTCAGAGCCTGTGACTTGGCTTGGCCCAGGGCAAACGAAATTTTAGCTTATTCACTGGTACCCAAAAAGTGCCATGTGACTGCGTGAGTTTAGAGCATTGGCTCTGAGGTGGGCCTTGCAAATAGACCCTCAAAGGTAAGTTAACTTTCATGGAAAATCAAGGTGTTTACATAGGCTAAGCAGAAGAGCAAGGTCCCCCACCTCCGCCACCATGAGGCTTTGACAGCCTGATTGTTCAGGCACACTACTTATGCAATACTATGTAACAAATTACCCCCAAAACATAGTGTCTTAAAGCAACAGATAATCATTATCTCACAGTTTGTGTGGGTCAGGAATCCAGGCATGGCTTAGCTGGGTTCTTTGTTTCAGAGTCTTTCACAAACCTGTAATCAAGGTGTCAGCTGGGGCTCAGGTCTCATCTGAAGGCTCAACTGAGAGATGATCCATTTCCAAGACCACTCACAGGACTGGCAGGATTCATTTCCTCTCTGGCTGGGGTTTGGAGATCTCCCTCCGTCCTTGCCATGTGCACCTATCCACAGGGTAGCTCACAATATGGTAGCTGGCTTCCTTCTGAGTGAGGAATTGTAGAGAAGGTGCTCAAGATGAAAATCACAGGCTTTTTATAATCTAATTTTAGGAGTGACATCCCATTGCGTCTGTGGTACTCTCCTCATCAGATGCAAATCATGAGGTCCATCCCACAGTAAAGTGGAGGGGATTACACAAAGGCACAAATACCCAGAAGTGAAGAACATTGGTGGATATCTCAGAGTCTGCCTGCTACACGTGATTATTATGTTCTTCTGTTAGAGCAACTCCTAGAATGGAGTTGCTGAGAACTAACAAGAAAGAAGAGACACGTGAGAGCAGATAGATGCTTTTGAGTTTCTGTCTACATTTTAAAATTCGTGGGTTTTTTTTCTCTTCCGTTGATGTCAGATTTACTTTTTCACTGCTAACAGTGTGTTTAACACTATGAGAATTGTAGTCTCCTTTTCGTCTTGCAATTTACCTTTTTAAAAGGAGTATGAATTTAGCAATTAGTTTTGCTAACATTCTTTATAAACTAAGAAACACTAAGTTCTGTGCAAGAACCAGAGGTTGAGGGCTTGTGGTCCCACCATTGGGGACATTGCTGACCCTTTCAGGTCATTGGTGTAGGAGTGGGGGAAGTGGCTCAGGATGTATTCTAGCTGGGCAGAGAGCATCCTGCACCAGTCTCTGCCTCTCCCCTTTAGCATCCCAAAAGCCAAATATAGTGCTCAGTCCACAGGAACCTCATGGGTCCTAGAAATTTGCATATCTATTTCTCAGTTCCTTTGTTCTATTTCTGTGCTCCTTTGGCTTGACTTTAAGGCACTGCCAACCTGATTTGGAAGTAACCAGTCTGATTTCCAGCAAGCTAGTTTGTTCGTTCTTTTCTAACATATCACTCTTCACCCAATTGGTGGCAGCTAAATTTCCTTTGGTGGAGTGAAGAGAACACATATATTGACAAATGGAGCAGGGGGCGCTAAGTTGCTTTGGTTTGCTTTCTGAAATTGAAGAGTAGTGGAGAATTTGTGACTACAGTTTCATTGCTGTTTGGTAAGCCAATTTCTATCTACAAGAGCCCATGTAGCAGAGCAGTAGCCCCACTCACATAGCTGAATGCCCTGTCTCTCCTTGCTCCATGGCTATTCATCCTGCCAGCAGTGGCCTCACCTGACAATGCTCTAAGGATATAGTCTAATAACCCAGCAGTCACCAAACCTAGCATGGAACATAGGGCAGTTCACAAAAGAGCCACAAACTTTATTTTCTTTGGCCAGTAAGGTGGTGCTTTATCCTGAGCCAAGAGTCTTTTGTAAATTCCAAACTCTTACATGTAGTTTTAAATTACTCTGAGATGTCTTGCCTTCTACATGGTTCCAAACAGTTCTTTAAAGCTGTGGGAGGTCCCTGTTCTGTGGTGTACTTGGTAAGGAAGGGACGCATGTCTCTGCCACACCGTCACAGAATATGCCAGTACCCAGCACATTCTTGTCTCCTTGGATCCTCATGGCAGCCTGCATGGAAGCCAAAGCTACCATTAGGATATGGATCCCTGTTTTACATTTGAGGAAGCGGAGCCTTCTCAGATATGTGAGTCCTGGCATTGGGTACATACTTGGTGTAGCAGGCCTTGTCCTCAGGGAGGAAAATGTGAGTTCACGGTTTTGGAACACTCAGTCTGAGATTAAAAGGCAATGAGTAATCTGGGAATGACTGCCCATTGTAGCATCAATAGCTGCTAACTCTTTTTTTTTTGCTGTGGTAATTATCGCAGTTGATTCTAGTTCCAAAACTCTGAATTTCTAGAGTTTTGGCTGAGCTAAAAGAGATGTACATCACAAGCTCCTTTGTCAAACTGGGGAAAAGCTGAACTGTTAGTTATCAGTTGATATGCAATGAACTTAAAATTGTCAAATAGAAATTAAATGCTCATTTGAAACACTTCATAACATAAAGCATAAGCACAGTGTGAGTGCAGAGGGAAAGGCTTCCCGCAGGCTACCAAGCAGTTCATGAAGCCTGGAAATGAAGGAGGCTCTGCTAGCCAAGTTGGAGCTGCCAGCCACTTGGGACAGTAGACATACTTGGAAGGCTATTTGTGGAGGCGGGTGGGGCAGGGTGGAGTCAGAGACTCTCATACAAATGGGAGCCAGGCTCTGCCAGCTCTTTTCTGTCTGCTACTCTGTCCTACTCCAGGGAACATTCTCAGTCTTCCCTTCCATGGCTGGCTCCCAGCAGTTTGGTGGCTTGGCAGCAAAGACAATCAGGGATTTTCTTTATTTCTTCCCTAAGGGCCCTACCCGCCTCCATGGTTGTGGGTATTCATTGTTGGATGCAGAACTCAGGGGAAAGACATAGGGATTCTGCAGAGAAAATTGGACCTTGGTACCTAAATGGATTGTTGGTGCAAGTGAAAGCCATCCCAGGGCAAGGCTGCCATTGACTATTTGTATGACTTTGGATTGCCCCCTTTCTCATAGAGCGTCAGTTTCCTTATCTCTGAAATAAAGGATGTTGGGCTAGCCGTCAGAGTTCTACCTTGGCCTAGTTGTGGTACTTGCTGCTCGAGCTGCTTGCAGTTCTACTGCTGTCGGGTTTTTTTCTCCCTTCAACACCAGTGGTGCACATTTCTAGCTTCTTCCTGTTAAATATCATTGTTTATGTTTAACAGACATTTTATGGGACAGAGAATATCTGGAGACCAAATAATCATGGATATATCTATGCACACGCACACACACATTCAGAGGTTATAGGCACTTATTTGAAAGGAAAAACAAAACAAGGGGAAAAAAAGGTTCTTCTTGTTTAAAAAACATGAGACTAAATAGACATTTCTCTTGTGACTCAAAACACTTCTTTTTTTTTTTTTTTCGAGATGGAGTCTTGCTCTGTCGCCCAGCCTGTAGTGCAGTGGCGCAATCTCAGCTCACTGTAACCCCCTTTTCCCAGGTTCAAGGGATACTACTGCCTTAGCCTCCCGAATAGGTGGAATTACAGACAGACATCTGCCACCATGCTCGGCTAATTTTTGAATTTTTAGTAGAGATGGGGTTTCACCATGTTGGCAAGGCTGGTCTCGAACTCCTCACCTCGTGATCCTCCTGCCTCAGCCTCCCAAACTGCTGGGAGTACAGGCATGAGCCACGGCACCAGACATCCAAAACACTTTATTTTTATTTTAATTCTGGAGAATGAAGGATTGGGGTTAATTAATATTTGTGCTCCCCAAATAAAAGTTGAAAGGGGAAACTTCACCGTATGCAATCAATGGTGTGTGCGCTTGTACATTTTTAAAACAATTTTGAGCTGGGATCTTTGATTTACTGTGGAAATGTGGGGACTGAGAGAGCGTTGACTTGCTTCCTGGCCCAGTGCTCCATACATTCCACCACATTGCCCTTAGGATTCTAGGTTAGGGAGTGGCAAACAATATGTTAGCATGTCAATGTCCTTTTTCTGCTCATCCCCAAGTGTCTGCTTTTCTGTCCTTCCCACCAGGAATACACCATTGACATCATGTTCTCCCAGACCTGGTATGATGAACGCCTCCGTTACAATGACACCTTTGAGTCTCTTGTTCTGAGTGGCAACACGGTGAGCCAGCTATGGGTCCCAGACACCTTTTTTAGAAATTCTAAGAGAGCCCATGAGCATGAGATCACCATGCCCAACCAGATGGTCCGCATCTACAAGGATGGCAAGGTGTTGTACACAATTAGGTATGTCAAGCCTCTGGAGTCTCACCTCCTGGGATTCTCTCTCCCCTTCTGATAATTTTAGCTAAAGATCCATGGGCACAGATCTCATTCTGAATGATACCTCTAAGGGCCTGTCCAGCTTTCCTAGACCATGAGCTCAGCTCCCTCATGTAACAGATATAGAGGCCTCAAAATAGGAAGATACTGCTTCAAGCCACACACCAAGTTTGTGACAGAGCCGGGACTGGTACCCAGTTACTTGGCTCCAAGTCCAGAACTCCCCCAACTAGGATGTGTCCATCCCAAGTGGGCACTGGATATAAATATACGTCCACAGTGGTGGGGTTGTCCAGGTGGTGCAGCAGCACAGCAGTGGCAAAGGTACCTAAGACCAGTTTGGATACTTGAATTCCCGACAAGGGAAGATTGTGTGTAGGGGGCAGGAAGGTGGGGAAGAGTGGGAGGATGTCGGCAGGTCTTGGAAACTGGGCTGGGTGAGAAAAAAAAAAAGCCTATCAAAGTTGGTCCATATGTTTCTCTAATGATGGAGCCCAGAGTAGGCAGATACTTCTAAGCTGTTTGTCTATTTGTTTTGTTTTGTTTTTTCTCTTTTGTTATCTCTCCTTTGAGCTTTTTGTCTTAAATTCTACTGAGGGCCGGGTGCGGCGGCTCATGCCTGTGATCCCAACCCCTTTGGAGGCTGCAGCGGGCAGATCACTTGAGGTCAGGAGTTCTAGACAAGCCTGGCCATCATGGGAAAACCCTGTCTCTAACTAAAAATGCAAAAATTAGCGGGGTATGATGGCACTAATTCCAGCTACTTGGGAGGCTGAGGCACGAGAATTGTTTGAGCCTGGGAGGCAAGAGACTGCAGTGAGCTGAGATCATGCCACTGAACTCTAGCCTGGGTGACAGAGTGAGACTCTGTCTCAAACAAACAAACAAACAAACAAACAAACAAAATCGACTCTGGCTATTCATTGGTGGTGATCCCTAGACCAAAGTTGGGTGGATACGAAAGTGCTTAGAATCAGCCTAATGAGGCTCCTTTCTCCCTTCCAGGATGACCATTGATGCTGGATGCTCTTTCCACATGCTCAAATTTCCAATGGATTCTCACTCTTGCCCTCTGTCTTTCTCTAGCTGTGAGTACCTTCTTAGGTTTCTGGGGCCCCAGAGACATGCTGGGCTCCTTCTTTTTCTCATCCTTGCCGTTTACATTTTTCTGCCTCTGCTTTTCTCCTAAAATGGTGCCAAACTTGTGCAGGGCTTCCATCCTCCACCCTCATTTCCTTTCCTGCCAACAGTACTGTGTTGCTGAGCCCGTCCACGTGCCTCTGAAATGTACCTCAAGTATGTCTGCTCCTCTCCATCTCCACTGGCACTACCTTGGTTTAGGCCTTTGTCATCTTTCACTTGGACTTTTGCCACATCTTCACTTTGAAACAGCACATGTCCAAAACAAAATTCATTGCCTCCTCCAAACGTCTACCACCAAAACAGGTGTGTTGCTTCTGTGTTCCCATTTGTCTCACTGAAGAGCACCATCACCCACTCAGTTGCATAAATCAAGAACTTTGATGTTCCCTCTCCCTCACTTCCTGTATCTAATCAATCCACACATCCTATTGGTGTTTCTTCCCAGTCTCTATCAATGTGATTTGTCTGCACTCTGTCACAGCTTTGACTTCCACCTGCATTAATTTAATTGTGACTGGATTACTACACTGGCCTGTTTCGCCAACATGCTATCCTCACGGAAGGAACAAAGTGACGTAGCTGAAAGGTCACCTAGACCACATCACTTCTCACTTTCTAATATGCCCTTAAGTGTCATGAATCAATTCGAAATCCCTTAGGATGATCCTCAAAACCATTCATGAACTGTACTCTGCCACCCACTCCTGTGCTCCTCATCCTCTGTGAGCTAGCCGTCCTGCACTTTTGGCTTTTCCACAGTACACCAGGTGTTTCACCTTTCTATGCTGCCCCTTAATCCCTTCAATCTCATTCTTATTGAGAATATTTACTTGAGTTTCAAGATTAATGGGGCTATCACCTGCTTTATGAAGTCTTTTCTGAGTATGTCTCCAAGTGATCTTTATCTGCTTTGTTTCCTCACTGTTCCATGGGCATAGGTTTTTCAGAGCACCTCCAAAAAGCACAGTAGTATACTCACTGTCTTATAAAATTAAATGTGAATTTTTGAGGATAGGTTCATGCCTTGCTCATCTCTGTATTTCCAGCCCAGGGACTGATACTGAGGAATGCTCAGTAATGCATGTATTGAATGGACTTCAACAATGAGGTGAGAGAGGCAAGGTCCCACAGCTGGTGAGACCACAGACAGGATTCCAAGGCATTGTGCAGGCTGACTCCGTGCTATTGGAGACCCAGATGGGCTTCCAAGTCTCATATGACCCTCTTTCTCACATTGCTTTCCAGTTTCCTATCCTAAGAATGAGATGACCTACAAGTGGGAAAATTTCAAGCTTGAAATCAATGAGAAGAACTCCTGGAAGCTCTTCCAGTTTTATTTTACAGGAGTGAGCAACAAAACTGAGATAATCTCAACCCCAGCTGGTAAGTGTGCCATGGAAACCAGGGCTTGGCGGAAGTGCAGGAAGGTGGTAGGGATGATTGGAGATGGCCATCCATACAGATGCTTTGCAGCAATCCCATGGAAATGTTGTAAGACATGGCTCCTGTCTTATAATTGCTAAGCACTTACAACTGTTTGCAGAGGAAACTGAGACTTTATAACTATGTCTCAGTCTTATCTGCAAAGAAGTAAGTGCTTTGCCAAGCCCCTTGAGAGATTAGGTAAGTAGATAAAGTTCTGTTGCAGTCAGAATGTGCAGCTGGCTTTTTCATGCGGACCCTTCAGTTTCAAGGTTACAACACTGACTTACTTGGATAACTTTGGGGAATGGAGCTCATATGAGTTCTCCATACGCAGAACCAATCCAAGCTAGTTGAATGGGAAGCAAAGTCCATTACAGTGGGAGGGGGAGGCTAGAGCTCTAATGTGAGCTGGTTTAAGGCTGGGACAGTCTGGAGGAAGTTACAGCAGCTACAGTGGCTGCTATATTGGCATTTATCTTAAAGGAACAGGTCTGAAAATCACAAATTCTTGTCAGAGTTCATGGTGGATTCAACATAAGCATAGTGACCACTGGTTTTCTGACCTTTTCTCTAACAAAGACTAAAAGGGAAGGCCCCGGGTCTCTTACACTTCAGCTTGCAATTAGATGTCAGCATCTTCACTTATGTTCCTAGGTGATCTGAATGAAGAGCCAAGGGAACTCCCCAGGGTAGCTCCCAGAGCAGCCCTGGAAGCACTCTTCACACGTCCTAACCAAGTTCAGGGCAGTGAAGGCACTGCCCTCATCGTTTCCAGAGTGTGGATGGAGCCAGTCACCCAACCAGCCATTTGTCGTGAGAGGCATCTTGTTCTGCTACCATGTGACTAGGCAGAAAAATCTGCTTTTGTTTCATTTGTTGAGTCATTCTCTGGGTGAGGGAAAGCTCATGCTGATGTGGCCAGAGCTTCGCTTGCACAGTACAAGGAAGGGAAAGAGGGCTGGGGTACCTTACAAATACTTGCCTTTTTTCTTGGGAACTGTGGGGAAGCAGTTTTACTACCTTTGACTTGGGAGCCTTGCTCTTCTGCCAGCTAACCATGGGCCTGCCTCTTGGCTTTCCGCACCTCAGTTTTTCCCAGATAGGTGGGGACCCATGGTCAAAAGTGACAGAAGAGATAAGGCCCAGGGGCTTTCAAGTCACTAGTGGTTCCATTTAGTAGATGGTTGTGCATTGTTTCAAAATGGTGCCCTAGTGACTACAAAGCCCCAGAGCCAGTATCATCACCAGAGCTATGACAGTAGGTAAACACCAGACCTCCTTGGGAGTGAGGAGGATTGTTGAGGAGAAAAGAGGTCTTCTTTCTCCTCTGCTAGAGACTGGTTGATCTTGAGACATGGTTCCTTCAGTGTCAGAGTTATCTTTGGACTTCAGAGTCCAAACTCTTCCAGCTGGACCCTAGGACAGGCCTCTCCATCTGGAGCATACTTATGTGGTCATCTCCTAAGGGTTCAGAATTCAGTGGTAGCCGGCTACTCTGGCCATCTTTTGCCTTGAGCCAGAGAATCTTTGCTTCAAGAGGTTCAAAGAGAGTCCAGCCCTGCCCCCCAGGGAGTGGCTTGTCCTTCACTGATGACTGTGGACCCTCCAATGGAATATCATTGCTGGTCAGGAATTCAGTGTCTTACAAGGAGGTTTCTTTCTTCTCTAGACAGTTCTGTCCATCAGAAAACTCTTCCCGTTCATCTGAAATTGGAGTCTCTGGAAGTTCCACACATTGGGTCTAGTTATTCTTCCTTGGAACCATCCAGCTTACGTTAGTCCAGCCACTGTTTCACAGGGCCGAGATGAAAGGATCAGCATTATCATTCCCAGCATGGATCATAGTCTGTTGTAGTCCACATAGCCCTAGTTTATCTTTCTTCCCTTATTCTTCAAAGCTTTGAGTCCATTCATCCTTCTTGTCCCAGTCCTCTGGACATGATCTTTTTAATTGTGTCCCTCTGACACTGCAGTGACCAATGATGGTCTGGTCAAAGAGGATAAGAGTTTGAGCATAACACCGTCTTTAGCATATATTTTTTGCTTTGGTTCCTCAGCCCCAGATAGATATGTTTCTCTTGCCTGTGCTTCTCTAACTCCTCAAGAAGAAAAAAGTGTGTTAGCATCTTTCTCTTGTCCTTTAAGACAAGTTGCCACCTCTTGATGAACGGAGAAGGTTCTTTTTTTTTTGCCATATATTAAATAAACCTAGCAATTCGAAGTGCCTTAAATTGCAGTCAAGATCCCAGGGCAAGAGGACTTTTGATACATACATTCTGGCCAGTAGGCAAGTGTGAGGGTTGTCTGTGCATCAGCTCTGGAGGAGTTCTATCCCAAAGCTGTACTCAACACACAGGTTTCCCACTGAAAACAGGTCACTCCCTTGCCTTTTTCCAGAAGAATCTGAGAAGCTCCTTGAATTTCAGTGCTGCCAAGCAAGGTGAGTAGGAATTCAGCTCTTCTTATTCGACTCCAGCCCACCCTGACCTGCTGGGCAGGTGATCTACTTTCCAAAATAGGACATACGGACAGGTTAGTGTTCTGGTCTGCTTTACAAAGATGTCTGGCAGGAACAAGAGTTGCTGAGTGTCTGCTGGGTTTCAGACTGTTCTGAGCTTGGATGGGCAGGGGCTAAGCCATAGGACCCACATGAGCCCTGCCTTGAAGGGATTTAAAAGCCCACCTAATTATAGGCCTAGGAATTCTATAGTATCGCAACTCCAATGTGATGCTGAGAGTGGAAAATGATGTCCTGGGCTCAGAGAAAAGCCCACACAAGCCCAGGAGTCGTGATAACATGCCTCCTGCTATCATGGAGAAGGTTCGTCAGAGCATAAAGCAGCATGAATGGTATAAAAAAAGATGCCAACTAGAGATATATTTTGTCATCAGGTCCTGGAGGAGCCAGGACTGTCCAGCTGAAAGCCATGACCAGGGACACAATGTCCAAGTGACTATGAGGACCTCAGTCTGCCCTGTGGATATGTTCTCCACAGACTTGACATCTGCAGGGCTGACTGAAATGTTCATTTTAAGCTCATTCTTCTCTTTTCCTGAAACACGCAATTTGGGTTAGAGGTCCTGGACTAAGACCAGAGAGTCCAGGGTTAGATTATTGGTGTGAATTTGCAGGCTATCTGAGGAAATCTGTGAGCAGATGGGATTGGCTTTGGGTAAGATGTGTGAGAGTGTGAGTATAAAATGTCAGTTGGAGCTGGGTCATGGTGGGCCTTTAGCATCAGAGTCCAGACTGCAGATTGAGTCTATAGCTCATGTGGAATAGGGAGCCACCAAAAGTTTCGGGAGCATGCTAGTCCTGGTTTTAACCATCGGTGGAGCAGTGCTCACTCACTAAGGCATTTTGCCATCATACGAATGTGTAGAAAAGAGGCCGAAAGCATTCTGTGCTTACCCACCACAGCACAGACATCCCTGGTCTCAACTTGCTGAGACAGACATTGGGTGTGAGAGAGTGAACTGAGAAAGAAGCTATTAAGATTCTGGCCTTGACTTAGCTGTTAACTGGCCATGGGTCTTGCAGTAAGTCTTTTTTCTGGGCTTCTTCTGGTCCTACTTGTATGTATTGCATTGTAACATCATGCCTCTATCCTAGGGAATACTGTGAGCTGAACGGTGAGACCCTTACTGTGCATGTCCTGCTTAAGGGAGACCCTCATGTAATGCAGGGGCATTTTTTCTGTCTTTCAGGTGACTTCACGATCATGACGATTTTCTTCAATGTGAGCAGGCAGTTTGGCTTTGTTGCCTTGCAAAACTATGGCCCTTCTTCCATGACCACAGTGCTCTCCTGGGTTTCCTTTTGGATCAAGACAGAGTCTGCTCCTGCCCGGACCTCTGTAGGTAAGAGGGGAAAGAGGCATACACATAGGCGCATGGCTGGGAGTTGGCTGGGCCACAGCAGAGTTGCCTTGTCATGGAGTCCTTCAACCAATGTAGCATATAGGTCAAGAGCTGAGCCCACCTCCTCTCCTGTGCTCTTGCAGGGGTCACCTCTGTTGTCACCATGACCACGTTGAGCACCTTTTCTCGTAAGAATTTCCCGCGTGTCTCCTATATCACAGCCTTGGATTTCTATATCGCCATCTGCTTCATCTTCTGCTTCTGCGCTCTGATGGAGTATGCTGTGCTCAACTTCCTGATCTACAACCAGACCAAAGCCCATGCTTCTCCGAAACTCCGTCATGTATGAACTGGGTGTGGGAGTGGTGGCAAGGCTTTGGAGTGTGAAGACATTCCAGCAAGGGCATTAGGGTTATGGCACATGGGTGGTCAGCTTGCTGAGTGAAGGGGTATTACCCAGGGTTGTGGGGGGAGTTGAATCAACTTCCCGATGTAATGGTGAGAAGTTGGAGGTGACAAGCCAAGATATGGTGTGCCAAAGACAGTTTCCAGAAAACCCGGAGGCAGCACATAGAGTTGGCTTATCTTCCCTTGACTTTTCCCTACTTCTTTCCTTGTCCATTTTAGCCTCGTACCAATAGCTGTGCCCATACCCGTGCCCGTGCCCGAGCCTGTGCCCGCCAACATCAGGAAGCTGTCGTGTGCCAGATTGTCACCACTGAGGGAAGTGATGGAGAGGACCGCCCATCTTGCTCAGCCCAGCGGTCCCCTAGCCCAGGTAGCCCTGAGGGTCCCCGCAGCCTCTACTCCAAGCTGACCAGCCGTGCGTGGTGCAAGCGTTTTAAGAAGTACTTCTGCATGGTCCCTGACTGTGAGGGCAGTACCTGGCAGCAGGGCCGCCTCTGCATCCATGTCTACCGCCTGGATAACTACTCGCGAGTTGTTTTCCCAGTGACCTTCTTCATCTTCAATGTGCTCTATTGGCTTATTTACCTTAACTTGTAGGTGCCAGCTGGTACCCTGTGAGGCAGTCTCCCCAGTTCCCCAGGAGGTCCAAGCCCCTTGCCAAGGGAGTTGGGTGAAAGCAGGAGCAGCAGGAACAACTAGAGATTTTCCTGCCCCATTCCCCAAATGGAAGCCTATAGAGGGTTTGTCTTTGCTGCGCCTCTCCCCAATCTGGCCCATTCACTGAGTCTCCTTGGCAGCCCATTTCAAATTATTAATAAATGGGCCTCCTTCCTCTTCTTCAAGGAGCATCTATGATGCTCAGTCTTAAAAATCACAGGCACCTAGTGATCAGCTCCCTAAAACCGTGCCTATGTACAGGTGGATTAGCTATCTTTCAACAGTGCTGACAACCAGACAACCACTGTATTTTTCCGGAAGCCCACTATTGCCTTTGTAGTGCTTTGGGCCCAGCTCTGGCCTCAGTCTCAAAGTGCACCAACTAGTTGCTTCTCTATACCTGACACCTCATTAAGATGCTGGGCAGCAGTGCAGCAGGAGGAAGGGATTCCTACCCTTTGGTCAGATTATTATGTTACTGGTTCTCTCTCCCTGCTACCCCTTTCTCTACAGATAGATAGTCACTGGCATTATCCCTTTAGAATGAGGGTGGCAGCAAGAGAGCCTATTTGGGACAGCATTCCTCTCTCTGCTGCTGTGACATCTCCCTCTCCCTGCTGGCTCCATCTTTCATCAGCACTACTAATTCAATGCCCTTCATCCAATAGGTATCTATTTTTGTGTGTGATGATCGTAACTACTCCCTGCTTTATATGCCACCTTCTTCCTTCTCTTTGACCCCTGTGACTTTTCTGTAACTTCCCCAGTGACTTTCCCTAACCCTGACCCAGGTACTAGGCCTTGGTGACTTCCTGGGGCCAAGAAACTAAGGGAACTTGGCTTTGCAGCAGGCATTACTCACCATTGATTGGTGCCCACCTAAGGCACACCATAGGAGTTCTATCACTTGCTTGGCCCCTGGACCCATGAGCCAGTCCACTGTTATACCTGGGGCACTCTAACAATCACAATCAATCAATTGAATTCCCTTAAATTTGTATGGCACTGGAACTTTGGCAAAGCATTTTTGACAAATTGTGTCTGTTTGGAGCTTCATGATAGCCCTGTGACATCTTTAGGACAGGATTATTATCCCCATTGTGCAGATGGAAACCCTGAGGCACAGATTTCTATGGGACTGTGGATCTCACTGGGAGCTACCCAAGAGCCTACTCTCGCCTTTTTGACCACATGACAGGGGTAGGCAGCAAGGTTCACCATGATTCTACTCTGTCACCTCTGCTGGTACTGCAGTGGCAGGGCCCAGAATGGCGACCTCTCTTTAGCTCAATTTCTGAGCCTTAGGTGCTCAGACGGCCCCCAAGGTCAGATCTCTCCTGGCTCTAGTAACCCAGTAGAATGAATTTTGATATGCCCCAATGCTTGTATATGCTAAGTAAATCTGTGTTTGTAATTCTGTAATTTATTGGGGGGTGGATAGGGTGGGGTCTCCATCTACTTTTTGTCACCATCATCTGAAATGGGGAAATATGTGAATAAATATATCAGTGAAGCATTCAAGGTGTGGCTGGTTTCTGTGGCATTCAAGTTTGTTCTCAGCCTAGGTTTTAAATCTGAAATCCATGACCCAAATCTTTGCTCCCTTCTCCCATCCATAATTTCTATACCTGCCACGCATGGACCGTTTACCCTTTTCTCATTAGTAGGGAACAGGAACAAAGGGAGGAGTGTGCCTGGGTGTGTGGCACCCTTTACAGATTCCCTTCATTGCTCCCATGCCTCTGCTGGCTCCGTGTCCCTTTTGCCTTGCCTATGACTCTAGCTCCCCTAATCAGAACTAGTTGGTTCCTAAGGACCACCACACTCAAAACTTTCCCCTCCTCTACCACGTAAACATGAAGATTCTGAGGTAGAGAAAAAAATGGGAGATTTGTCTCCTGTCACACAAGGAGTTAATAGTGGAGTGGCACTGGACCTTAGAAATGTTAATACCCTGGCTTGGCTTGGAGTAAGCCTGGACACCTTGGTTGATTCACCTTTCAAAATAAGGTACATTATTTTATACCTCTAAAGGTATGTTGGGAAGTGTGGCCCTGACATCCTGTGACACTTCCAACTCTAAAGGAACTCAGAAACAATAATGAGAACCAAAGAGGAGACAACAAGGCTATATCTGAACAGCCATTTTTGCCATAAAGTCTTTAGAATGATGCTCAAACTTGCATGCAAGAAACTCACAGAAAATACAAGGAACAATTTTAGAACTAGGAAAATATTTCGTCACTGAAGACATAGGGAGGAAAAAAGGCAGTGTGGTTCTTGGGCAATGTAGACATGTGAATTTGTAAGCAGTCCTATTTGAATAGATTCAATACATAGAAATAGTGCAAACCAGATTTTTTAATCTCACTGTAATAAATCTACAAACACATAAAATCTCTGCCATCTATAAATGTTTAGATGCTCACATAAACAGTTATTTTAAAACAAAGAAATTGAAATCGTTGTTAAGTGCATAATATCTAAAAAATAAAATTAATGAATGAGTTGCAGCCAACACTGCTCTTAGAGAAAAATTCATAATTTAAATGTTTCAGTTACTAAATACAATGGAAAAAATGAGTTAGGCATTGATAACCAGAAACTGGAAAAAAGATAAAAACACATTATACCTTAGAAACGTTTGGAGGGTTAAAGGAATTTTTAAATTAAATAGGACAGGGAACCAATTAAGCATTTGAAAAACAAGAAATAAAGCTAGGTTCCTATGTCTCTCCTCATCCAAATTACTGATCAATCAAAAATTTGAAAACTTTTTGAAAGGAAACCATAAAGCTGCTATAAGACAATATGGATGAATATGTTTATATTCCTGGGATGGGAAAGGTCCTTCTAAGCATGACATAAAATACCAGAAACAAGAAAGGAAAAGATTGAAAACAGTGTCCATACTAAGAAATAATAATAACTAAAACAAAAGGAAAAGACGTAGAGCAAAACACACTTTCACCAAACTTTCACACTTTCAAACGTCAATTTTTCTGGGAAGCAGTCTTTGAGACCGAGATTAGAATGCAGGAAGTTGATTGGCGAGTGCTCTTTGGATCCCTGCCTTTGGGAGGAGTGCAGGGAGCAATGCCCAGTGGAGTGCTGTTAAGAGCCTCAGATTGCTGGGTCAAATGGTATTTCTATTTCTATATCCTTGAGGAATCGCCACACTGTCTTCCACAATGGTTGAATTAATTTACACTCCCACCAACAGTGTAAAAATGTTCCTACTTCTCCACATCCTCTCCAGCGTCTGTTGTCTCCTGATTTTTTAATGATTGTCATTCTAATTGGCATGAGGTGATATCTCAATGTGGTTTTGATTTGCATTTCTCTAATGACCAGTGATGATGAGCTTTTTTTTATATGTTTGTTGGCTACATAAATGTCTTGTTTTGAAAAGTGTCTGTTCATATCCTTTGCCCACTTTTTGATGGGGTTGTTTTTTTTCTTGTAAATTCGTTTAAGTTCTCCATAGATTCTGGATATTAGCCCTTTATCTGATGGGTAGATTGCAAAAATTTTTTCCCATTCTGTTGGCTGCTATTTCACTCTATTTGACCCAGCAATCCCATTACTGGGTATATACCCAAAGGATTATAAATCATTCTGTTATAAAGATGCATGCACACATATGTTTATTGTGGCATTGTTCACAGTAGCAAAGACTTGGAACCAACCCAAATGTCCATCAATGATAGACTGGATGAAGAAAATGTAGCACGTATACACCATGGAATACTATGCAGCCATGAAAAAGGATGAGTATATGTCCTTTGCAGGAACATGGATGAAACTGGAAACCATCATTCTCACCAAACTGACACAAAAGCAGAACACCGAACACCGCATGTTCTCACTCATAAGTGGGTGTTGAACAATGAGAACACACAGACACAGGGAGGGGAACATCACACATTGGGGCCTGGCGGGTGGGGGGCTGGGGAGGAATAGCAGGGGGTGGGGGGATTGGGGAGGGATAGCATTAGGAGAAATACCTAATGTAGATGACGGGGTGATGGATGCAGCAAACCAGTACCATAGCACGTGTATACCTATGTAACAAATCTGCACAATCTGCACATGTACCTCTGAACTTAAAGTATAATAAATAAATAAATAAATAAGAGCCTCAGATTAACAAATTAGAAGTTCTCAAGCTGAGATGGTTCTTCTGAATGGTCACAAATCAGGGCAAGGGGGATGGGCCTTTATACTCCCTCACTGAATGTGAGCATGAACATGGGTATGCCTGAGAGGGTCTCCATTAAAGGCTGTCAGCCTCCAACAGTCTCAGCAGCTGGAGAAGTAAGAGCTGTGCCCAAGGGGCAGTGGTGGGGGAAGGACTTGGTGGAACACTACAACATCCACGATCATTCGCCCCTTACTTTGCTGAGGCTCATTTGCTTCATACAAATACACACCACAGTCATCCTCCTATGGTTATGTTGAGCTTCTTTTCCTTGGGAGGATTTATAAGACTAATGAAACACATTACACATCTGTTACAGGAGCTAGTCTTGGCGGCGTTAACTGATACTCATCATCTCTGTCATACTACTCATTTCAGAACTCCTCTTATGCTTAGCTAGTATCTGCTTATCTAGGTAACTTATCTTGTGGACTGACTGAAACCTTCACCCTTGGAGGGTCTGAGCCTCTGGACACCATGTCCTTCTCTGCCCATGGCTAGTGGACTTGTTTATCATTTCTAAGGGATATCTAAGTGGGTCCTCTGGATGTCAAACTTATTCTTGCCTGCCCCAACTGTATAGAAATGGTATGATCTCCTTATGGTGATTAGAATCAATTACCACTGTCAGGATGGTGACTTGTTTTCTTTAGGCTGGTGTCAAACATGACCAAGCAGCAGCTATGGGTAAAATTTGATGGAACTCTTGTGTTCCCTGGTCAAGGCATTGACAATCTGGAAGCCAAGAGCTTTAAACCTGTAAGACCCAGAATTATGAAAACTGGAGTCACAGATTCCCTTAAGTGGGTCACCAGGAGTGGATAAGCAAAACAACTTCTACTTCTGCTCCTCAGTTCCCAAACCTGTACTTTCTACTGCATAGGGTGCAAAATGATTTAGGTTGCAAAATGCTTCCTCGTGGGTGGATTCCCATCCTCTTAGAGTATCATCCCTAAGCTCACACTTCAGCTCTGTCTTTAACACACCATTTCATCACTCGATCTTTATGGCAATTTCTGGGTAGTATTGTATGTAATCAAATTCCAGGTCATGTGCCCAATATTGCACACCCTTTTCTGGAAAGGGAACCTCTGGGTCTAATCCAATGTTATATAAAATCTTGTCTCTGTGGATCAAACACTATTGAATAGCAACTGACTAAACACCTCCAGGAAAAAAATCATATGTAGAATTTGTGTCAACTGCAGTCAAGCTGAATTATTGCTCCATCCAGTTTTGAAGAGACTCCATATTTGCCCACAAGTTGCTTACTGGTTTCCTTCAAGAATGGTGACATATTGGGGACTCACCATTGGCTTCTTTTATAGGCAAGGACAATAGCTAAATGAGCTTTAGTATGTAAGCAACCATGCTGTTGTGCCTACATATGACCTCTAACCCTGCTACTGTGGAAGGGTTACTAGATTTGGCAAATAAAATGTAGGATTTCCAAAATACAGTTAAATTTGAATTTCTGATAAATGACAAATTTCAGCATAAATGTGCTTCATATGAGGTAATGCTGTTCTTGGGCTACTCCTAGCCCAGGACTGAATATAGCAGGAGTACTAGAGTATGGACCTGTCTACCAACTGCAGTAATATAAGAAAACATGCAATTAAAGGGGGTTCTCAGACTGGATTACTCACCACCATCTTGAGTAGTGTATGGGGCATAGGTAGAACCTGGCACACTGTGACAGTCCAAATCCTGAAGATTTCACTGGTAGTTACCTTAGAAAACATCCCAGTTGCAGGGAGACCCCATTGCTGATTCAGGCATTTGAAGGCTGTGAGGGGAACATTGTACATACAACAAGGGTAGAGTTGGCCAGTTGTTACTAGATTGTACTGATGCTCTACAGGGAAATAAGGAGAAAATGAGGATATAATCAACAACAGCTAAAATTTAAGGAAGAGAGTCAGAGGGCCCTTTGGGAAACTTACAAAGAGGGACTTTATTTCCTTCAGTGGGAAACTAGGCATACATGAGGATCAGATGCAGAGCTTAAGAGTCAGACTTGCAAATCCCCAGATATGACTAGATGTCCAATCAAGCCATATCTATTAGGCTAGAATGAGGGCCCTATTTGGGAAAACTTGGAACTCCAAAGCACTGGGTGAGGTCATCTGGATTTGTGCTATCAAGGTTGAGGCTTTGTAGACTTCCTCGAACCCTCAAAACCTGTAGAGGTGGTCCACCCCTCCTATAAGAGTTAGTACTTCTCAGTACTGGAAGACCCTTTGGAGATCATTCTCCATCAAGATAACAGGTGTTTGCTTCAAGAGCAGCTCAACTTCCTTTCCTGGCTGTTAAGCCAATAATCAGAATCAAATACAGGCATAATCCGTTAGGACAGTCCTAGGCCTAATAAAAAGATAAGAGATTACACCCTCGATAAGCTATAAGAATTAACTGTCTAGAAGGTGTCAGGTGGTAGCACAAGGACTTGGTTTCAGGATGCCTTATTAAGATAGCTGAGACATAAAAATGGATAAACAGAAATCCATTGACATGAGACAGTTTTTCAAGATATGAGATTAAAACCTGGCAAGAAACCCAAGGTATGGGTCAAAAATCTCTGCTAGAGTGGCTCCTAGAAGCTTGAAGAAAGTGATAATCAACCCTGAGTGAGGTGGAAATGTCTGAATTGCCTCAGCATACAGTAAAGAAAGGATTCGAAGGCTGAGGGAAATCTGCATGCTACAATATATTATTAGAACTATCATCTATTTGGTGAGGCCCAAAGACAATTGTTCCATGGGAGGACTCAGAGGGCATGTAATTTCCCGAAACCGTGAGGAATGCATTGATTAGAGAAGCACCAACACCACTAAGAAATTAAGTAGTGGCTCTCTGCAGGCCAAGACTGACTATAGCAGAAATATTACCTTGGATGATGTCTTGGTCTGCTTGGGCTGCTATAACAAAATGCCATGGACTGGGTTGCATATAAACAACAAAAAAATATTTCTCATAGTTCTGGAGGCTGGGATGTCCACAATTAAAGCACTGGCAGATTCCATGTCTGGTGAGAGCCTGCTTCCTGGATTATAGATAGTCATCTCTTCACTGTGTCCTTACATAGGGTGGAGAGGTGAGGAAGCTCTCTGGAGTTTGTTTTATAAGAATACTGATTCCATTCATGAAGCCTCCACCCTCATAACCTAATCACTTCCCAATGGCCCCATTTCCAAATACTATCACATTAAGGGTTATGATTTCAACATAAGGAATAAACATTCAGTCTACATTCAGTCTACAGTAGATGGCTATTAGCAATGGGGACAATGGTGCCCTGAAGCAATAGAGACCAAGTAGCAGGGCTTAGCCACCAGAAACCAGGGTCTGTAATTATGTTAACTAGCAAAGTTGCAGGGGGATCCACAGAAACTTGACGTATAGGAAATTGTAGAGATGGTCAACAAAGCAGGTAAGAATAGACGAATAGTAAACAAAGGTGTTGCTTAAAATCTACAATCAAAAGGCAAGGATGCAGGAACAGAAAGCTAAGGCTGATTTCTCAAATTAGAAAGGCATGATGCTTTACTCAGTTCTTGCACCTGAGACAATTTTCAGAACTGTAACCTACTGACAGAACAAGTGGCTAGGTCTGAAGGAGGAAGTACACTGCAACACCATGGCAAGCATATACTGTGATTATATCCCCACTCCTTTCCAATGGGTTTTCCAGTCATTTACTAAGGTGATTGTACACTTAGGAGAGAAGGGAACACTCAGACATTTCAAGGACTATTGGATATAGGTCTAAATTAGCATGGATACCAGAAGACCAAAGTATTATGCGGCTTCTCTGTTAGTTGCAGGCTTATGGAAACCAATAAACAAATTGAGTCCTGGCAGGAGTACAGTTCTTAGTGGGCCAATCAGATTCACAGACCTATCCAATCATCTTCCCAGTTCTGGAATCCATAATTGAATTTGCTATACCTGGAAGTTGGAGTAACCCCCACATCGAGTTTCTAATCTGTTATAGAGCTACTGTAGTGGGAAAGGCCAAGTGGAAACCTTTTAAAATACCTGCCCCTGCCAATATAGTAAATCAAACACAATTTTGCAAACCAAATACAGGAAATTAATGCCACTATTAAATATCCTAAGGATGTTCCTATTGTATCTCCATTTAATTCATCAGTCTGGCCCCTGTAGAAACTGGATGGATCCTGGATGATGACTTAGTGAAGCCCCAGGTTTCAATAAGTAGTAGCCTAGATCACAGCTGCAGCGATTGCTGCTAGCAAATATTGTCACTAGAGTAGGTTAATAAAGCCTCAAGTACATGATATACAACAGATTTGGCAAATGTGTGTTTTCCCTTTCCAGTTAGAAGAGAGGATCAAAAATAGTGGGCAAGATAAGAACATTTACTTACAGTTTTCCAAAGGCTATGTTAATTCTCACACCTCCAGTCATAATATTGTCATGCAAGATCTAGGCTCTCAGGGTATCATGAAACACATCACTTTGATCAGTTACACTGACACCATCATTCTAATTGGACAGGACAGGTTAAGAGGCAGCCTGCACACTGGAGGCCTTAGTAAGACACATGCACAGCAGAGGATTGGGAGAAAAAGGCCATGGAGATTAGAGTTCTTCTACATCACTGAGGGTCAGAGGTGTGTCAGGATGTCCCCTCCAAAGGCAAAAGACAAACTACTGCCTCTTGAATCTCCCACTGCAAAGAAAAAAGTAGTGCACCTGGTAGACCTCTTTGGGTTTGGGGGAGAAAACATTCCACCCATAGGATGACTTCTCCAGTTCACACACTGGGTGACACAGAAGGCTGAGAGATTTGAGAGAGGCTGGGAGCAAGAGAGGGATCTGCAGCAGGTCCTGGCTGCAGTGCAAGCAACTCTCGGACCATCTCATCTGACAGACCTTGCAGTGTTAGAGGTGTCAGTGGTGAGAAAGGAGGCAGGGCAGGGTTTAAGGCCAGTCTCCATGGGAGGATTACCACACAGGCCCCCTACAGTTCTGGAGCAGGGCTATGCCATCCACGTAAGACAATTAGCTTCTGTTGTGCTTTTGGGCCCTGATAGAGATGATGCTTGACTATGGGACACCAAGTAACTATGTGTCTGCGAGCTAGTTGCTATCAGAACCAACAAATTGTAAAGACATAGCCAGTAGTAATCCTTCCTAAGTTGAGCCTGAGCATCATCAGAAGGCAAGAGTCAGTGCCAGAGTGGTAGCCCAGACCCCTGTGTTACAGTTGCCCCACAATGTGAAGTTACTCGTATTAAAAGTCAGTAGAGGGGAAAAATCTCCCCAATGAGTGGAGCTGCAAGCAGTGTGCTTAGTTGCATAGTCATTAACTTTGTGTGGAAGGAGACATGGTCCAGGATGAGAAAAAGACGCACACACACACACACACACACACACACATATATATATACAATACTATATACATAGTATTTATATAATGAATGGTGTACATATCATACATAATGAATAGTGTGTTTATGTGCATGCACACACACACACACGCACACACACACACATTCATTGAATGGATTCTGAGTGTGAAGAATGGCTTACATCCAGAAACTAGGCAGGGAATCATGACTTTTTATTGGAGTGTCCCTCATCTGCCTCCGGTTATCCACATTTGATTTATTTTGGTGGTACAGATGGAGCAACAGCCTTGGTATCTGCCACTAGAAAATTTATTTTCTAATAATTATCTTCATGGTCCTTTTCAAGTCAGACCTCTGGCTGCTACTTTGGCCTTGTTGCTCATTCTGATAGTTGCACTCACCTTCCTTATAATGGTTAATCACCATCACCTGATCTTCATTATTGAAGCATCCTATTATTGTTAATATGGAAGCCAATTCTGTAACAGCATATTTTACTGGCTACCTTGACCTTCAGATAGCCATCATTGAACTTCTTGATGTTACTTACTGCTATGTAAACCGAGCATCCTCCTGGCTCTCCCATGGCCATTCAGGTGGGTTTTCTGGTCTGACACAGGATATCCACTCTTCCATATTCATGTCTATGAGTGTTTTGATTCCTTCTTCCACTGCCGAAACTTGACGGTTTCGGCATTTTACCTTCACTTAGTGTGGCCCATCACTTTCCTCTTGCTTCTAAGAACCATGTAAACAGCACATTAACACTGTTTGTCAGGGGCCTGGCCAGGCTGTTACATATTTTGTTACAGGAGAGTACTCCTACACCTATAATATCTCTCTTATCCAATGTTATGCTCCGCCTCTATTGATCCAAACTTCTCAGAACCTAGTCCCATGTTTACTGTCACAGCTTGGTAGAATATATTTGCTAGATCTTGTAGCTCCTTTGGAAAATAGTTTGTCTCATCTTCTAGCATGTTCCACACTTCCCTGACCAAGTTATACAGTAACTTAGTCTTAGTTATTGCTCTGGTATATGGGAGGGTGAGTGGAAGCAGACCTTGAGGGTATACATATTGTCTGTAAAGGTCGAATGGCCTTTTAGTGAGCATGAAGTACTGTGTTTAATAGGGAGAAATGGTCCACTTTGAAAGCCTAGAAGGTTCAGAGAAATTTGGAGAATCAAAATGCTAGAGCACATCAATCCAGATTTCCTCCTTCTTGTCTCATGGTACCAATCAGGGCACTGACCTTTATGTCGTTGACCTCCAGAAATTTAGAATTTATCCTGTTCTTCTCATAGAAGAGAGACCCGCCCTGGGTCTCAGAGTCAGTATTTCCTGCCTACCTTCTGGCTGTAAGAAAAGTCTCTATATGTTGCCAAGGAGGTCTTCTGTTTTACACACAGCTTCTAATGGATGACTAATCACCCACAGCCTTTGATTGTCTTTCTTCAATAGTTTTATTGCTCCTGGCATCATTCACCCATTCTATTTTTCTTATATTAATTCCTCTGCAATTTTCAAACCCTTGACATTTTGCACGTGCCATGCATTTTCTTCCACCGATATACCATCTCAGTTAATCACTGAGTAAATGTTATCAATTGCACTGCCATCGAGTGCTCTACTCATCATCAGTGATGGGGTTCTCATTACCAGCCTGCATGTGGGCAAGGTGAGGTGCTCCAACTAACTCAAAATCCCATTTCAGAGTTGGTTTCTCAAACGATTCCGGGCACCAACTTTTGTTAGTTGGATTGTCCAGGGTGCAGACTCTGAGATAAAGAGCTGCATGTGAGAAGTGCATTGGAGAGTACTCTCCAGATCAACATTTGGGTGGGGAAGGAAAAGAAGCAGGATTGGACAGAAGACAAGTTAAACTATGATGCATTTATTACAAAGGCCTCAGCCAATTTCATGGGGAAGGATTGAAGCTGAGAGGACTCTTTAGAGTTTCCTAAATTGGGGCAAGGGAGCCAGGCCTTTATATCCCTACATCAACCACTTATTGGATGCAAGTTGCCCCCAAAAAAGGAGTGTGATTTGAGCTAAGTGACTAACTGTGGAATCTCTGGAGAGAGACTCAGGTAAGACCCTTCAGCCACAAACACTCTTGGCATCTGGGGTAATAAGTGCTTTGGTCTTAAGAGGGTGGACATCAGTGCTACAGCATCTATTCGATGCTCTGTTAACACATTGGAGACACAAGTAAGTTGTGAAAGTTATTTGCACTAAGGGTTAATGACTTTAAACTACCAGTGCTTTAACCAAATTAAAACCAAAACAAAAAGCAAAAGCCACAATAAGAAACTGAGAAAAGGATATGAAAAGAAAATTCAAAGCATAAATGATGAAAATATATGAATAAATATATAAAAAGATATTCAACTTTGCCAGCAATATAAGATACAGATATACACACACACACAAACATATGTGCAGTTAGCAAGGATGAAAAAGATTAATGCTATACAATGTTAGAGAGTAATATGATTTGGCTCTGTGTCCCCACCCCATTCTCATCTTAAATTGTAATCCCCAGGTATCAAAGGAGGGACCTGCAATCCCTACAGGTTGAGGGAGGGAAGTGATTGGATTATGGGAGTGGGTTTCCTCCATGCTGTTCTCAAAGTGGCAGTTTTTCCTGGGCTGCTCACACTATTGTCTCTTCTGCTGCCATATGAATAAGGTACTTGCTTCCCCTTCACCTTACACTACGATCATGTTCCTGAGGCCTCCCCAGCCATGTGGAACTGAGTCGATTAAATTTCTTTCCTTTATAAATTACCTAGAATAGACATTCTCCATATAGTCATGTAAATTGTGACAACATTTCTGGAAGGATATCTAGTAATATGTATAAATATATAAAATATGCATAGTTTTACCTAATTTATTGCACTCTAAAATTATCTCATAGGGATTATAGGACAAATGAGCAATGATAAACATATAGAGACTATTAAAAATGACTGAATTGTCCATGAAGAGGTTAGTAATTTGAATCCACTTATGGTACATCCACACAAAGGAATAATCTGCAATTATTTTAAAAGTCTAAAATATGTCTGTATTGACATGAAAGATATCCACTGAGTACTACTGAGTAAAAACATCAGATTGCAATGTACCAGATTTATTACTATCTCACTGAAACAAGCTATTGCTATAAATAAATTATAAATATATATACTTTTTATTCTATTATTTGTAATTTTCTGTATTATTTATATTTTCTACATAGGCATATATTTTCTTTAGAACCAGAAATAAATTCATCTCATCATTAGCATAACCATAAAACAAATAAGAAAATGTATCGAAAGATAGCTTCAAACTATAGGCATTGTGAGAAGAGAGAAAAAAAAATAGTGGCCAGCCTACTAGAGAAAGGGGAAATCAACTCCCTCATAGTATAGACTGGAGCAGTAAGTCCCTTGGAGGGGTGATATATGTCCTTCCCTAGTGAATGGCTAGGGCCACTAAGTGCCTCCCAGGGCTTCTCTCTTGCTTATGATTGTACAGGCTCAATTTCTTCTATTTTCCCCAGAAATCCAGCAATATGGGAGCTTCCAAAAATTGGCTGGGAATGAGGGGAGATACACATGCCTAGACTGAGGAGGTAAAGACTACTTCAGTACATCCACGTGGGTGGCAAAAAAGGCCGTTCTGGATTCATGCCAGTCTTGTATAGATTCTGGCACCACAACCTACAATAGATACGAGAGATGCAAACAGTGTAGAGAATTGAGCCTACTTGAAAAATCTGAGTTGGCACAGAACTGTGCAAAGGGAAGTCTTGAAGAACTCAGCACCATCATGGATAAGTGAGACATTGTGACTTTTGCATTTCATAAAATCAAATGTGATCTGCCTTTTATATTTGTAAAAAATAAATTAGTCATTAATGATCTCCAGAAGCTATCTTTATTAGTTTGCAAGGGCTGCCAAAACAAAGTACCACAGACTGGGGGGCTTAAGCAACAGCAATAAAATTTTTCATGGCTCTAGAGGCCAAAAGTCTGAGATCAAGGTGTGGGCAGGGTCGGTTCCTGCTGACCCTCTCTCACTGGCTTGTAGATAACCACCCTCTCACTTTGTCTTAATATGGTCTTCCATCTCTACCTATCTGCGTCCTCATCTGCTTTCATAAGGACATCAGTCCTACTGGATTAGGGTCCACCCTAATGATATAATTTAACTTAATTACATCTTTAAAGGCCCTATTTCCAAATACAATCTCATTCTGAGTTTCTGGGGGTTAGGACTTCAATGTATGAGTTGGGAGACAGGGACACAACTCAGCCCATGACACCTTCTATGAGGCTGCCATTATTTGTATAAACAAATGAGATTCTCTTTCCCTCAGGAGAGGGCTGCATAGGAAAACATTGAGGGGACAAGGAAAAACACTTACTTGTTTCACATTCATACCGCTCATTCTTCTCAGGGTAAGGATCTGCAGTACCCCCAGCCTACCACACAGGCTCCCCAAAATTAGCCAACTGCAAATATTTAATAACTGCCTACGATTGTGCTAAGCATTGTGAGAAACATAATGACAAATACGGCACTATAGTGTCCCTCAAGTTTTTATTGTCTTGTAGATTGCTAAGATATAGAAAAGTCCCAGGAAACAGGAATGGGCAGAAAAAGTGTTGGGATCACTCACAAAAGGAAGAATGTAATGACTTCCAGGACCCATCCTGCTCCTGAAGTTGAGGACTCCAGGCTCCAAGAATAATGCAACTGAAAAATGAGACAACTTGACTGACAGATATAGGTGATTTTTTTGGCTAAAACAGGTATCATCACAATTGAAGCCCAGCAAAAGCCCTTTCCTAGGCTGACTCTCAGAGAAAGAGGCTTTCCCACAGATTTTATAAGCTACAAAATTAAAAAATCACTTCCCATCTTCCCTTCAATATTTCCATCCTCCTGGCATAATAGTCACCCACAACCAAATGCTATGGGAAAAGGGTGGCTGGCCATTGGGATCAATTGATGTGGAGTGAAACGTGGACATGTAGCTGCTACAGCTTTTGCCCTCTTTTGATACTGTGAATGAGCCAGGAGCAGACTCCTGAGTGCCTGATGCTAAATTGCCCAAATCTTCAATATTCGTATCAAGTAAATAGAATATATGTTCTTCTTTTCTACACATAAGCCTTTTTACAAAGAATGGGGGAAATAACTGGACCCAGGATCTGAAGACAAGTTAAATTACTTGAGGGATCGTGACTTAGCCACCTGGGAAGCATGGCTCAGGAAAGTCTGAATGACGATGCCTGGCCATCTTTAGCTATCCTGTCTTGAAGAGTTTGGAGGCAGGGTAGCATATTTGGAGTTTCAGGCCTGGCTTTATTTCCAATTTCATTTGAATATTAGACCTCTATATAATTAGCAGTACTACATCTCAAAAGAGGACAAATCATCATGTGAATTCAGGGCAGGCTTTCCCTGGAGCTGGCTGGAGAGTAGGAGTAAAGTCAGAGCCACACCGATGGTCCACACCTCTAGGTCTCATGCCTTAGCTTTGCAACATCATTGCCCACAGATTCACCTCGTTTCTTAAATTTGTCTTTGTTTTCAAATAAGATAATTAATTTTTGTCATTGAAGAGATATTTATTTGAGCTCTTACTGTGTGCCAGAAACTATGCATACATTTTATGGAGAAAAATAAAGCAGAGTAATGGAATTAAGGAGTTTCTGGGAGCTGAGTAAACCTCCTTTATACTGAAACCTCAGAGAAAGACTCATGATGAGGTGCCTGACTGATGTGAAAAAGTGTGCTATGTGGCTACTTGGGGAGCAAGTATTTCAGGCTTGGGAAACAGGAAGTGCAAAAGCCCTGAGACAGGAGCATGCCTGATGTGAAAGAAGTATAGCATGAATATCTAGGTTGCTGGACAGGACGGAACTCTAGGATAAGTAAAATCAGAGGGTTGAGGGAGGCAGAGGAGCCAGATCATGTAAGGTCTTCATATTACTCAGAGTTTTCTGAAGAAACAGAACTAATAGGATATATATATATATAGACATATGAAAATAGATTTACTATGAGGGATTTGCTCATGTGATTGTGGAGACTGAGAAGTCCCAAAATATGCCATCTGCAAACTGGATACCCAGGAAGATCAGGTGCAGTTCCAGTCCAAGGTGAAAGACTGAAAACCAGAGGAGCCAATGATGTACGTTGCAGTTTGAATCTGAAGCCCCTAGTAACTATGGGCTGCGGGGATAAGTCCTGGTCCAAGTCCAAAGGCCTGAAAACCAGGAGCACCAATGTTTGAGGACAGAAGATGGATGTTTTAGCTCAAGCAGAGACAATGTGCCCTTTCTCTACTTTTTTTTCTATTTGAGGTCACAGTCAGACTGGGTAATGCCAGCCCTCATTGGTGAGGGTGATCTTCTTTATTCAGTCTACCTATTTATATGCTAACCTTTTCTGGAAAATCCCTCACAGACACACCTGGAAATAACATTTTACCATCTATCTGGATATCCCTTAGCCCAGTCAAGTTGACACATACAATTAACCATCACAATCTGTTGGTAATTTGTAAGTACATTGACTATTCCTCTGAGTGTGAAGGCTCTTGCTCAGAGAAATGATCTAATCTGACTTAGTTTTAAAAAGAATCACTCAAGCTACACTGTTAAAATTGGTCTGTGATATTATCTATAAAACTACTGCAAGAGTCTATGTGAGAGTTCATGATTGTTGAGACCAGGGTTAAATAGAAAAATAATGGGAATATTATAAGGGTTTAGTGACTAACATTCCTGTATGAAGTGGATAAAATTCTTTCAAGTGAGACTTTTATCTCCCTCCAGTGAATAATTTAAATTCTCAGTCTTTGTACAAAGGAGCACACCTGGAGTTCCAAGTCAGAAAGAGTATCCAAGGGGTCCTGTACCTCTCGATTTATGGATTTGAAAACATAAGATCTAATAACGGATACTGAAACTGATGTTTGCTTTATCCCTTGGGGCACATTCAATCTAGTACAACTTACACACTCTTAGTTTGAGCTCAATAACCATGTGGCATGTTTAATTTTTTGATAAATGCAGTTTTGCCTGGGCCCCAGTGAAGGTGATACGGATCTGGTAAGGTCAGACAAATAAAATCCTCAGACAGATAATTCCCACTAGAGTAAATATAAGCTCATGAGGGAAAATGCAGCATTATGACTTCTCCAAGATCAAATACACATGTTTCAAGTAAAGGATTTGAAATCGAGTGGGGGAAATTCATAAAAGGGACAAAAAGAGTGGTCTGAAGCAGATAATCCCATGTAGCATTTCAAAAAAGTTGGAATCAGTCCAGCAAGGACCCCAGCACAGTGGTAGTAATACAGTAGATGCTTCATTAGCCAAAAGGACGGACTTCTAAAAGTTTTATGAGCTTGTCTAAAAGTAAAATGATTGCCTCAAAATTAGATATCCAGTGTGGTGTGTATTTCAAATCTGCTTTATATTTTAATAACTGAATAATAGCAGCCTATAGGGAGGTCAGTTTGGTGTTTCTTATTTTTATCACCAAGTCTGACTGACAACAAGGGAAATACTAGCAGCCATTCGTGTGGTAGTCAAAATTTAAATACAGTCTGTTAGGGGCAATGCAGTATTAATGCCATGCCAGGAAATATTGGCCCTTCATGAGAAAAGCAATTATGTTCTATTTTTACATTTAGATTAGATCCCAGTCCAAGAGAAAGTAAGAAAAGAGGCAAACACTTTAGGTAGTAGCCAATAGAAATTGAAAATGATACAAACAAATGGAAAAACATTCAATGCTCACAGACAGAAAGAATCAATATTGTTAAAATGGCCATACTGTCCAAAGCAATTTACAGATTCCATGTTATTCTTATCAAACTATCAAACTCTGCACAGAATTAGGAAAAAAATTTTTTTTAAATTCATATGGGACCAAAAAATGAGCTCAAATAACCAAAGCAATCCTCAGCAAAAAGAACAAAGCTGAGCACATCATATTACTTGACTTCAAAATATGCTAGGCTACAGTAACCAAAACAGTATGGTACTGGTACAAAAACAGACACGTAAAACAACAGAACAGAAGAAAGAACCCAGAAATAATGCCACATACCTACAACCATTTGATCTTTAACAAAGATGACAAAAACAAGCAATTGGGAAAGGAATTCCTATTCAATAAAATGGTACTGGGATAACTGGATAGCCATATACAGAAGATTGAAACTTGACCCCTTCATTACACCATACACAAAAATCAACTCAAGATGGATTAAAGACTTCAGTGTAAAACCTAAAACTATAAAATCCCTGGAAGATAACCTGGAAAATCAGCATAGGAATGGGCAAAGACTTCATGACGAAGACACCAAAAGCAATTGCAACCAAAACAAAAATTAACAAGTGGGATCTAACTAAACTAAAGAGCTTCTACACAGCAAATGAAACTATCAACACAGTAAAAAGACAACCTACAGAATAGGAAAATATTTGTAAAATATGCATCCAACAAAGGTCTAAAATCCAGAACCTATAAGAAACTTAAACAAATGTATAAGCAAAAGTCAAACAGCCCCATTAAAAAGGGAATAAAGGGCATTAACAGTTTTCAAAAGAAGACATACGCGCAGCCAACAAGAATATGAGAAAATGTTCAACATTACACATTAGAGAAATGCAAATCAAAACTACAGTGAGATACCTTCTCACACCAGTCAGAATGGTTGTTAATAAAAACTAAAAAAATAACAGATTCTGCCAAGGTTACAGGGGAAAGGGAACGCTTATACACTGTCGATGAGAATGTAAATTAGTCAAGCTGCTGTAGAAAGCAGTTTGGCAGTTTCTGAAATAACTTGAAGCAGAATTATCATTCAACCTGGCAATCTAATTGTTGAGCATGTACCTAAAGGAACAGAAATTATTCTGTCATAAAGACACATGTACACGCATGTTCATAGAAGCACTATTCACAATAGGAAAGATATAGAATGAACCTAAATCTCTATCAATAGTACACTAGATAAAGAAAATGTGGTAGATATATACCATGGAATACTATGTAGCCCTAAAAAGGAGGAGATCATGTCCTTTGCAATAACATGGATGCAGCTAGGGGCATTATCCTAAGTAATACGGGAACAGAAAACCAAATACTGCACGTTCTCACTTGTAAGTGGGAACTAAACATGGATTATATATGGATACAAAGAAGAGAAAAACAGATACCAGGACCTACTTGAGTGTGAAGGGTGGGAGGAGAGTGAGGACGGAAAAACTACCTATATTCTGGGTGACAAAATAATATGTACCCTAAACTCCTGTGACATGCAATTTACTTAAATAACAAACCTGCATGTGTATCCCTGAATCTAAAATAAAAGTTAAAGAGAAAAGTTCATAGAAGGAAGGGCTTTCATACAGATAAGTTTTGGGGAAGTCTGGGGAAAGGGTTTTGGCACTAGAACTCTGTAGAGTTTTGCTAATTAAAAACTGAAGAGGAGAAATCTTCCTGCATGACAGTATGAGGAATTCTGTTGACCCATTGCCTAGTGAAACTAGTAAAAACTATTTTAAAACAACTGTTTAAAGCCTCTATAAATGGTCATAAGGATGGGCAGCAAGTGAATAAATATCTATTCAAACAATCTGCAAATACTCCATAGATTATCAACAGGTATTAGTTTCCTATGGCTTCTTTAACAAGCTACCACCACCTTGGTACCTTAAAAGCACGTTATTCTCTCACAGTTCTGGAAGTTAGAAGTGTGAAATCAGTATCACCGGGCCAAAACCTAGCAGGGTTGTGCTCTCTCCAGAAGCTGTTCTTTGCCTCTTCCAGCTGGCAACCAGCATTTCTAGGCTTGTAGATATATCACTCCAATCTTTGCCTCTGTGATCACATTGCTTTTTTCTCTTTTGTCTGTGTCAAGTCTCTTTCTGCCACTCTTATACAGACCTATACAGCAGATTGTCATATAAGGTAATATTAACAGGTTAGAGGGATTAGGAGGTAGATATCTTTTGGGGAGGCTATTACTCAGCCTACTGTCCTTCAAAAAAGAAATAATTAGATTGACAGCTGAATTCTCAACAGAAACAATAGAAGGCACAGTACAACAGTATTATGTGTTCAAAGAACAGAAAAAATATGGCTGCTGCTTTAGAATTCTATACCCAGAAAAAAATATACTTCAATAATGAAGGTGAGTAATATTACATTGCACATGTGTATGTGTGCGTATCACCTTTTCTTTATCTATCCATTTGTTCATGGACACCTAAGTTGTTTCCATATCTTGGCTACCACAGTATAATGCTGCGATGAACATAGAGCACTTTTTCTTTTCATCCTTCTGCCATGGGAAGACACAACAAGAAGTCCTTTACCAGATGTTGGGCTCCTCAATCTTCGATTTTAGTCTCCAGAACTGTGATCCAATAATTTCTGTTCATTATAAAGTACTCAGTCTGTGGTACACTGTTATAGCAGCACAAAACAGGTAGGGCAGTATGTTCTCCAATCATAATGAAATCAAATTAAATAATATAACAAAAGAAAGATCTGTAAAGCCCTCAAATATTTGCAAATTATATAACACATTTTTACAACCCATGTTTCAGAAGAAGCAATTCAGGGAAATTAGAAAATATTTTCAAATTAAATTAAAATTATAAAACAAGAATCTGTGAGATTCAGCCAAAGCCATGCTTAAACGGAACTTTATATTATTACATGTTTATATTAAAAAGAAAGACAGGGTTCTAAGCAATAATCTAAGCTTTCTCCCTTAAGAAACTATAAAAAGAAAAGTAAAACAAATCTAAGGTAAGGAGAGAGATGGGGATAATATGAATAAGTGCAGAAACTAATACAATTAAAATCGGAAAAAAATGACTAATATCAATATAACCAAAATCTGGTTTCTTTGAAAAGACCAGAGAAGCTAAAATACTGAATGTCAGAATGACAAATATTTAAAACAAGATTGTTGAGAAGCAATGGCTAAAGAGCACAGCTAAAAGTCTAGGGAACTGTACATATGGAGTGAGGGATACAAGAGTTTTAAGAAAGGGCAAAAATGACAGAACATGTAATATAACCATAAAATTAATAAATCTCTTATTACCTAGTAGTAATGTTTAATTGTTTAACAGTGTGGAGTAGCCCACAAATCATTTAAATATACAGCAAAAGCATATAAAGAAAACAAGATGAGAACATGGAAAAATAAGAAACCATTTTTATATTGCAAGGGGAAAGATGCTGGCTGAATATAAAATAGTGTTGGCAAGAAAAAGTGTTGGCAAAGATATTAGTATTTACTCATTTCATTTTTTTTTTTGAGAAGGTGAACCCATATTTTAAAAGAAGAAAAAATATAAATACTATGAGATTATCCCATTGCAAAGAAATAAATTATGTTTATATATTTTATATCTGAAAATCTATAGACATACATTTAGATCAAAATAATTTGTTAAAATTCAGAGATTTATGAGTTTTAGAAAAAAAGCTGTGGAACAAATAGTAAAGGAAATACAGGAAGAAAAAGGATGTGTATTTCTTCTAAAAGGGAAAAAAAGGAACAAACAAGATGGTGGCGAGAAAATTCTGAGGCACAAAAGCAATACAGAATCATATCAATGTGAGAGACCACTAATGGTGTGGTTAGGACAGCGTGGGCATGAAAACATTAAAATGGAGAAACTGCGACTACAGAAAATAAATATGTGAGATGAGCACATAACACCTTAAGTACAGAAGAAATATTAATAAAATAAAAAATTACAGCTCTTTTTACATGGTACTGACTTTCTGAAAGACAACCATGTGTTAACTGAAGAAGTTGTGATGTATAATCATCTGGGAAGAAAATCATTGATCACTACTATGGAAATCTTGCATTATTCTTATGAAAATAAAGGAATGTTTAAAGAAAAATGCATTTTCAGACATTGCTTAGAATTAATGGCAGTAATGACTGAAGCACTTTTTAAAAAACATAATTTGTTTATTATGAGCTAAGGGAAGAAACATAAATAACATTCATAGTAATGAATATCACCATAATAATTCCTTCTGCCAAGATTGCCTATACACAGTCCTTTATATAAATATTTGATTCAACCATATCATGTAGAATATAGTTTAAATATAAATATGATTCTCCTTTAAAAATATAAGTTAATACTTTTTCTAGGGGGAAGATTTTGAAAATAAGGTAGAGTCTTATCTCTGTAGCATTGTATCTGAAAGTGTGAAAGAGACTGGGTAACACCATATAGCCTACTAATTGTGCTTCAAAGTCTTTGTTTATTTCTGGTTACAAAAATGGTAAGCACATCAGAGGCTGAATAGAAGAATCAAGTAAGAGGTTGATAAATACTGGAAACAAGCCAACTAAAGAATATATGTTTATTTTTGGTAGTCTAAATCACATTTTAAAATATTTATAATATTTTATAATTATCAAGGTAATTCACGTGTTTCAGATGTGTTGGAATATATTGAAAGCATAGATAAGAAAAAAAATAAATCAATTACATCTTCCCTAGCAAGAGAACATTGTTGCTATTTTGCTATATATCCTCCCAGTTCCATGTAAGTCTATAAGAACACATAGGGGTGTCCCATAGTCTTCCAATCCTGCTTTGTAATTTAAGTAAGTTTGAAATGTTGACATTTCTGTCATGCATAGATAGGTTTTAAATTTGGAGTATAGAGCTTCTGCTTCTGGCCAAGATGAAATAATAAGGACCAAAATTATACATATGCCTACAACAGCTAGAACCCAGACAAATTGTATGAAACAACACTTTTCAATTTATTGAACATAGGCAACAAAGGACAGTGATTTCCAATACATGAAAAACAGAAAAGGAAAGTCCTACAATTGTCCCCAGCTTATTGCCTGAAGAGAGATGGCAAGTGGCAGTGCACAAAGCAGGAGCCTGATTGTATCTTTGGGCTGAGGATCTGCAGTGGGCAGCCTAGAAAGGCCAAAGTGGCTGGAACTTGCAGTGCAAAAATATTAGAAAAGAGAAAGGTACACAGGGAGATCTTCTGAGCTCACAGAAAGCTGGGCATAATTCCCATTCCCAACAGGTAAAGTGCAGAACCGCACAATTGATAGGGAATTGGTTAGAGTACTCAAAATGGTTTTGTCTTAGTAATGAAGAAATACTGACCATAGACTAAATACTGCTCTAATCTCACATAACAAAATTAAAGCATGACCCAAAAGAATCATATTGTTTCCAAGAAACTTAACTGTGGCCCAGAACAAAGCTCAAGAATATGTTTTTACAGACATACAAAAATACCCATCACACATCAAGGTAAAGTTCACAATGTCCAGCATCCAATCAAAATTACCAGGCATTCATAAAAAAAGGACTGTAGGATGAATGATAGCAAAAAAAATCAATTGATAACAGTAACATACAAATGAGACAGGTAACATAGATAAGGACAATAAAAACACTTATTAAAACTGAATTACATATGTTCAAGAAATGAGGAAAAATTAAACAGGTAAAATAGAGATATAGACAATATTTTTAAAACTCTACATCATCTTTGATATATGAACATTATAATGTCTGAGTTGAAAAAATATAACAGTGTGGATTAATAGGAGATGAATCATAAAAGAAGAAAAGATTAGTGAACTTGAAGATATAGTGATAGAAACTCTAGAATGTAAACAGAAAAAAAAAAAAAAACACTGGAAATAGTGAGTAGACCATCAGTGAGCTATGAGGTAACTTAAAATGACCTAATGTAGATGCATTTGGAGACCTCACAAAAGAGAGGAAATATGGAGGATAAAAATCATTTGAAGAAACAATGAATGTAAATTATCCAAATTTGATGAAAACTGTAAATCTACAGATCCAAGAAACTAAAAGAATTCCAATAACAGGAAATATGAAGAAATACAGTACCTCATAATAAAATCACTTAAAACCAGTGATAAAGGAAAAAATCTTAAAAGTAGAAAGAGACAAAAAGGTATTTACCTACATAGGGATGAAGTTAAAGACAACAGCATATTTCTTGTCAAAAACAATGAAAGCCAGAGAAGAGCAGAACAATGTCGTTAAAGCACTAAAAGAAAAATAGTGAACCTAAAATTAATAATATTTGACATTCACTGGCATCCCAGTGAAAATATGTTTCAAATCAAAGGTGAAATAAAGTATTTTTCAGAATCAATCACCAACAGAAGCGCAATAGAGGAAATGTTAAAGAAAGTTGTCCAGGCAGAAAATGATACTGAAGAGAAATCTGGACAAACACAAAGGAATGAAAAGCATCAGGAATTGCAACTTCATAGAAAATATAATTTCTCTATTATGTAACTGTCTTTAGAATGACTGTTTAAAGCAAAAAAAGTACTGTATTGTGAAGTATATAACATTTTTAGGAATAAAATGTGTCTCAACAATAGATCAAAAGCTAAGAGGGGAGAAATGGAAGTAAATTTTTGTTTTCATGTGTTTGACTCTTCTGAATTCCAGTGGTCAGCTCGCTTCCTTTTTGTACCCAAGGCCCTAGCACAGTAAGCAGGTGGGCCTACATATGTCAGGCATTTAAGTACCACTCGTCATTTAAAGTGTGAACGCAGTATGACTGGAGGGGATCTGTGAACTCCACACCCAAATTACTCTTCTCTGTTGAATAAGGAACTCATAGGAATCACTTCACCTTGTGTTCTTAAAGGGAACTAAGTTATACATCTTTAATAGACTTTAGTTGAGATTAGGCAATCTGAATATCAGTAAAGGGGGGGTTATGTGTTATGTGCTGTGTTGGGGGAGCAGAGGCAACATACATAAGTAAAATGTACCAAGCTCTCCACTCCTGTTCAGGATGGTTGAATGTGATCTAAGAATACTTTCAAAATAAAGTGAAAATGCCCACCATGTTATTTGGTGCAGTACTAAGACTCCCTTTCCCAGAGAGTTTGAAGCAGGGCTAGGAATAAAGGTGAAGATAGGGGTTGGAGTCAAGAGGAAGGAAAAGCCTATGCAAATTCCAAAGAAGAATGGTGGGTTGGAGGGAGGGGAGTGAGTCCCATGCTGAGAATAAAAAATACACTAGTGAGCAGGAGGACAGTGTGTATCTATGTGGTTAGGTCAGGGGATGGGGTGGGGGCACACAATGAGGAGCTTGGGAAACCAGAAATGAAATTGTAGCATATCCAGAGAGTTGAGAGTTTGGGAGGTCACAAGTTTTTGGCAGTGCCTAGGAACAAAGTTGAAATTCTGTGCAGTAGACAGAATGGCATCCACATAGATAGATGCCTGTGCAAGGGCATGAGAAATTCCATGTCTAAAAAGGGCCTTTTGCACAGAACTTCCCTAGTAGTGCTCAGGGGTGTCAGGGTGGCCCAATGCTCTGAAGGAAGAAAAGGTGCTGGGTGGACAGGACTATGGGATTAGAGTCCTCAATTCATCCACACTGCTCAGTCTTCCTCATGCTCATGGGCTGAAGCTCCGTGGAAGGCTTCTGTTGAAATAAGATTTTCCACATCTAAAATTTTGACAACCACTTTCTACCAACTAGATACAAAATACATCATGAAGTACTGACCCCCAGGTACTTGGACCCCAGATTGTTTCTTGCCCCTTGTTCTGTTTATCATGATATTCTTTATTTAGTTACTGTAGAGCTACCAGCTGCCAAAAATAGCACACTAACTTAGAGGAGATAAGTGCCTGGGAAGTTATACACTTAATCTCAGACAACAGATGCCAAGAGCACTTAAAGTAATATTACGTAGCAGATCCGACACTGAAAATGGATGATATATAAATCTGGCCAGGCACAGTGGCTCATGCCTAAAATCCAAGCACTTTGGGAGGTCAAGGTGGGCAGATCACCTGAGGTTGGGAGTTTGAGACCAGCCTGACCAACATGATGAAACCCCGTCTCTACTAAAAATATAAAAATTAGCTGGCTGTGGTGGCACATGCCTGTAATCCCAGCTACTCAGGAGTCTGAGGCATGAGAATCTCTTGAACCTGGGAGGAGGAGGTTGCAGTGAGCTGAGATCACGCCATTGCACTCTAGCCTGGGCAACAGAAACTGTCTAAAAAAAAAAGAAAGAAAAAGAAAGAAAGAAAGAAGGAAAGAAAGAAAGAAAGAAAGGAAGAAAGAAAGATAATGATAGATCTATATACAACATGAGACAGCTGAAATATATATGCAACTATATATAGTCACACAAATGTATATATGCATATGTATTTGTACAAATGTATATTTTTATATACATAAATATATACATATATTTATACATATACACATGTGTACACGAAGATATACATATATTTGTATATATGTATATATATACACAAATATGTATATCTACAAATGTATACACACATATCTAGAAAACATTCTCTATTTGGATTTCTGGAAATGTTCGCTCTCCCTTTCAAGCCTCCTGTACACTTCTATCCTTTATTAAGCTTTGTGTAACTTTGGTTACCAAATAAATGTGTTTGCAAGAAATGGAATGGCATCATGTAGCACGTACGCCAGTATCTACACAATAATCACTTGATTTTACCTAAGCCTACAGTCTCAAATTACCTCTCATGATGCAGCCAACCTAATATCCAGTCTTGGCCCCCAACCAGATAGACAGATCCCCCTTTTCCTACTGCCTACTCCACAGCACCACCTGGACACACTACAGCACCTCTCTGAGTCCATAGTGCACATGGACTTCATCTTCCACACACTTCCTCACCAAATAAATACCAACTCTTCCTCCTTCACCCTCACACTCGACTAAAGGAACAGCATCACCTAGTCACAACCTCAGAAGTCAGATCAATAGCAATTCTCTCCATCAGTTCATAGTCCCTCACTTTCTAAAACGCTCACATGTCTTTCCACCTCACCATCTTCTCACACCCTACACAGAATGAATTAAGGGGCTTGCCACTTTCGTTTGTTTTGTTGACCTGGTGTTTCCTCAGCATGTGTTCAATAAGTGTTTACCGGATGAAGAAATGAATGAATGAATGAAATTACCAGGCATGGGAAATAACTGATTTAAATTTCAGAGCCTGCCCCCACCTGGGCCTCCTGCCTCCATGAAGAAATCTATACTTCCCTCACCTGTGATCACTTGAGTTCAAAATTTCCCTGGAAACTACCACTGAGAGGGTTACTGTGGACGCCTCCTACCCAAGCCCAAACACCATCATGGGGATGAGGATGCTCCCAACAGGACAGTGCATGATGCTTCCTGCATTGGACCGTGCACATCCCTGTCAGTTTAACAAGGGAAAGTGCCATCTCTACTGGGTTTCCATCCAACCTGCCCATGTCCACACCTTGGGGCAGCCCTCAACCCTAGGCAGTGTCTGTTGGCAACATAGGCCAGTGATCACAGCTTCAGGACACCTGTCCCCTTATGGTCCAACAGCTCAGAAGATACAGGAGACCATTTGAGACATGGTCACCACCTGGATCATTTTTATTGCATATCCACACACTGTGCTACATCTGCAGAGTCTGAGCTGATTAGTCTCGGGGCACTCTTCCTCAGTTTCCCCTCCATGCGGCCACACTGCCATCTTCCACCGCTCATTGGCAAGAGGCTGTCGGTCATAAGTCACCAACCCATTCACATAGGCCAGCCTCTGTGGGGGGTCCCCAAGGGATAAAACACCAGCCCCCAGCAGACATGAAGACAGCTCCCATATCTGGAATGCTGGAGACATTGCACAGGACCACTGGAATGGTCAAGAGAGGCAGCTTGCCCAGAAAGATGAAGGAAGCCAACCATACTCTTCCTGACAGAGGGAAGGAAATTCTGAGGGAGGGTGTGGTGTTCTGCATGCCGCTGATGCATTCAGCCAACAGGCCTGTACATTCAGATCACAGGACCCAGTCCAACTGGTGATGCTGGTGCCAGATTTCCCAAACCTATTCCTGCTTGTTGTCCTGTTCTCCCTCCTCCCTTCTCCCTTCTTTTCCTCAGGTCCCTGATCTCACTGGGCTGAACTCTGGATTCAGAGTGCTGAGTGCCAGCCTGTCTGGGGCTCTGTGGTCTTGGTTTCACATGTGGTCTCTCCGATAGACTCTGGCATTTGCTCTCCCCTGGATCCTCCCAATGCACCTCACGGGCTGAGGGTGTCCTCTCTGTTCCACTTCCTTGGCTCCTGTTTCGTGTTACCAAATTATTATTTTTTTTTTTTTTTTTTTTTTTTTTTCCAAGCCAAACTGTATCCAGCTTTATTAAAGATACTTTCCATAAACAATCATGGTATTTCAGGCAGGACATGGGCAGACAATCGTTAACAGTATACAACAACTTTCAAACTCCCTTCGATGGACTACCAAAAATCAGA
>CAUYLG010050964.1:0-24747 GCA_963573385.1 Cacajao melanocephalus | reverse complement strand
GCCCTTAGCATTTTTTCCTTCATTTCAACCCTGGTGAATCTGATGATTATGTGCCTTGGGGTTGCTCTTCTTGAGGAATATCTTTGTGGTGTTCTCTGTATTTCCTGGACTTGAATGTTGGCCTGCCTTGCTAGGTTGGGGAATTTCTCCTGGATCATATTCTGAAGAGTGTTTTCTAGCTTGGATTCATTCTCCCTGTCACAGTCAGGTACATCTATCAAATGTAGATTAGGTTTTTTCACAAGATTCCATATTTCTTGGAGGCTTTGTTCATTTATTTTCACTCTTTTTTCTCTAATCTTGCTTTCTTGTTTTATTTCATTGAGTTGATCTTCAATCTCTGATATCCTTTCTTCTGCTTGGTCAGTTTGGCTATTGAAACTTGTGTATGCTTCACAAAGTTCTTGTGCTGTGTTTTTCAGCTCCATCAAGTCATTTATGTTCTTCTCTAAGCTGGTTATTCTAGTTAGCATTTCATCTAACCTTTTTTCAATGTTCTTAGTTTCTATGCATTGGATTAGAACATGTTCTTTTAGCTCAGAAAAGTTTGCTATTACCCACCATCTGAAGCCTGCTTCTGTCAATTCATCAGACTCATTCTTCATCCAGCTTTGTTCTCTTGATGGTGAGGAGTTGTGATCTCTTGAAGGAGGAGAGGCATTCTGGTTTTTGGTGTTTTCATCCTTTTTGCACTGGTTACTTCCCATCTTCATGGATTTATCTACCTGTGGTCTTTGAAGTTGGTGATTTTCAGATGGGATCTCTGAGTGGATACCCTTTTTTTGATGTTGAAGCTATTTCATTCTGTTTTTTAGTTTTCCTTCTAACAGTGAGGCCTCTCTGCTGCAGGACTGCTGGAGGTCCACTCCAGGCCCTGCTTGCCTGGGAATCACCTGCAGGGGCTGCAGAACAGTAAGGGTTGCTGCCAGTTTTTTCTTCTGCTATCTTCATCCCAAAAGGGTACCCGCCAGATGTCAGCCAGAGCTCTCCTTTATGAAGTTCCTCTTAGGATATACCTGGGTTAGGGAGCTTCTTGACAAGGAAGTCTGTCCCTTATCAGAGCTCAAGTGCTGTTCTGGGAGCTCTGTTGTTCCATTCGGAGCTGCTGGGCAGATACGTTTAAGTCTGCTGCAGCGGAACTCATAACCACCTCTTTTCCCAGGTGCTCTATCCTGGGAAGGTCGGGCTTTATTTATAAGACCCTGATGTACTGCTGCCTTTTTTGAGATGCCCTGCCCAGCAAGGAGGAAGTCTAGTCACAGTCTGCCAGCAGAGACATTGCTGAGCTGCCACAGGCTCTGCCCAGCTGCTGTGTAAACTTCCTTGAGGTTTTGTTTACAGAGGTACAGTTAGGAGTGACTCAGTAATGGTGGTCTGCCTCAGTCTACTGGTTTTTCCTTTCCATATTTAGTGCTTCCTTCAGGAGCTCTTATAAAGCATGCCTGGTGGAGACAAATTCCCTCAGCATTTGCTTGTCTAAAAATGATTTTATTTCTCCTTCACTCATGAAGCTTAGTTTGACTGGATATAAAATTCTGGTTTGAAAATTTTTTTAAGAATGTTGAATATTGGCCTCCACTCTCTTCTGGCTTGTAGGGTTTCTGCTGAGAGATCTGCTTTTAGTCTGATGGACTTCCATTTGTAGGTGACCTGATCTTTCTCTCTGACTGCCTTAACATTTTTTCCTTCATTTTATCCTTGGAGAATCTGATGATTATGTGTCTTGGGGTTGATCTTCTCATGGAGTATCTTAGTGGTGTTCTCTGTATTTCCTGAATTTGAATGTCAGCCTGTCTTACTAGATTGGGGAAGTTCTCCTGGATAATATCCTGAAGTGTGTTTTCCAACTTGGTTCCATTCTCCACCTCTCTTTCAGGTACTCCAATCAGTTGTAGGTGCAGTCTTTTAATGTAGTCCCATATTTCTTGGAGGTTTTGTTCATTCCTTTTCATTCTTTTTTTCTCTAATCTTGTCTTCCTGCTTTATTTCAGCAAAGTAGTCTTCCATCTCTGATATTCTCTTTTCTGCTTGATCAATTTGGCTGTTGATGCTTGTGTATGCTTCACAAAGTTCATGTGCTGTGTTTTTCAGCTCCATCAGGTCATCTATGTTCCTGTCTAAACTGGTTATTCTAGTTAGCTCCTCTAACCTTTTATCTAGGTGCTTATCTGCTTTGCATTGTGTTAGAACATGCTCCTTTACTTCAGCTAAGTTTGTTATTAACTACCTTCTGAAGCCTACTTCTGTCAATTAATCCATCTCGTTTTCGATCCAGTTCTGTGCCCTTGTTGGAGAGGTGGTGCAACCATTTAGAGAAGAGGCACTCTGGCCTTTTGAGTTTTTACGGTTTTTTTTCATTGATTCTTTCTCATCTTCATGAGTTTGTCTAGTTTCAATATTTGAGGCTGCTGGCGCTTGGATGAGGTTTGTGTGGGACCTTTTTTTGTCAATGCTGTTGTTGTTGCTTTCTGTTTGTTTTTCTTTCAGTAGTCAAGTTCCTCTTCTATAGGGCTGCTGTGGTTTGCTAGGGGTTTACTACAGGCCATATTCATCTAGGTTTGCTCCTGCACCTAGAGATGTCACTCAAGGAGGCTGGAGAACAGTAAAAATGGGTGCCTCCTCCTTTTTCTGGGATCTCTGACCTCAAGGGGCACCATCCTGATGCCAGTAAGAACGCTCCTGTATAGGATGTCTGACAACCCCTTTGGGGGGTCTCACCCAGTTGGGTGGCATGGGAAGCAGGACCCATTTAATGAGTCTAAGTGTGCTAAGCTGAGGGAAACCCACTTGTCTGGGCTATCTGGATTCCTCAGAGCTAGCAGGAGGAAAGATTAAGTCTACTGGTCCATGGGAACAATGGCCACCCCTCCTTTTGGGAGTTCAGGCCCAAGGAGATCAGACTTGTCCCTGAGCCCCTGACTGGAGTTGGAATTCCTTCAGGGAGGCCCTGCAGCTGCAGTGTTGGCTGCTGCCCCTTCCCAAGGAGCTCATACTGCTTAAACAGCAGGCAGCTACAGCAGTGGTGATGGCTGCCCTCCCCCTGGGCACTCCACAGGCTTAACTGACTCTAGCTGAGTGGCTCTTGAGAATCTGCGGGGCTCCATGGTTGGAACCCAAGGCACCAGTGGCATGGGCTCACAAGTTGGATCATCCAATCCATGCATTGCACAGTTCCATGGAAAAAGCATGGTTTCCCAGGCTAGGTAGCATGTTTACTCACTGCCTCCCTTGGCTGGGGGTGGGGGATCCCCTCCCCTGTGTGACTCTCAAGTGAGCTGCCCTACCACATTACTCTTCCTTCCTCTCTGTGAGTCACACCAGCCACCTATTCAGTCCTAATGATAGAACTTGGATACCTTTGTTGCCAGTGCAGTATTCATACACTGTTTTGGGTCTTTTCAATGGGAGCCTCTGATTGCTGCTGCTTCTAGTCAGCCATCTTGGCCCTGCCCCTGAAATTTTTTACATGACCCATAATATAGTTTATTTGGACAATGTTTCATGTTCATTGACTCACCTTCCTGTAGCATCTCTCTTTATCTCAGATAATACTTTTGGAGGTCTACATTATATATTATAGCCATTACAAATTTCTTTTGACTATTATTTACATAGTGTATTTCAAAAATTATTTTAAACTGTCTGGTGGAGAGCATGATGAACTACAAAGGAGCATGAAGAAATTTGGGAGATGTTAAGATATTCAGTATCTTGATTGGCAATTCTGTTACAAGAGTTGTATATCTGTTTAAACTCATCAACTTGTATACTCAAATTGAGCACAGATTTTGTACAAAAATTATACCCCAAAATGGTTGATTATATGTGAAAAAATGGTTGATTAAGATAGAAAATAATAACAAAATCTAGAAAATCCTCAAGCATTTGGATATTAATACTCTTCTAAAAAATTGCAATCATTGTAGGGTTGAAGAAAAATCATAAAATGGAAACAGAAAATAGAAAAGATCATGAAATCTAAGATATTTTGAACTGAAAAATAATGAAAATTCTTTATATCAAAATATGCAGCATAGAACTATAGCAACAGTTATAGAATAATCTATAGTTTTAAATGTTCATATTACACACAAAACATTTAACAACATTGATCTAAGTTTCTACCTTAGAAATCTAAAATCAAAACTTAAATATATTGGAAATCAAAAGATAGAAACTATAAAGATCAGGGCAGAAATCAATAACATTGAAAATGACAAATAGAGAAAATTAACAAAGCAAAAAGTTTGTTCCTATAAAGTATTAACACAATTAGTAAATCTCTGGGTAGGAGACATATTATTTGTTTTCATCTGGCACATGACCAAACATACTGAAGAAAATCGGATATCTCAATGTTCTTGATTATGTTATTTTTGTACCTGGAGTATTGCCAAGATCACTATGGATATTCATCTTTTTTAACAGCTGCAGGTAAAATTTGAAGGTTTCATGGAAGTTTACTATACAAGCAGTGAAAGTAAGGCAAGGACACTATCAGCATCCATACAATGATATCAAATTATGAACAAGCATGTTGTGGCCACAGTTTATGAAAAATCTTTTAAAACCTGGAAATAAAGTCAAGAGAATATAGACTGTCCTTTCAATGTCATACTCTGTCATTATTTAATAAATATATATGATGTTTCTTTTCTAGCATATTTACTTGTGTTTTATCTTGCTCTTTACTATTTGATTAGAACCTAGACACTACAAAATTCATGGCCACAATTATGTCAGGTTTTGTTTGTTTTTTAACTGTGAAGTAACCAATTTCACATATGACCTAGCAATCTAATTCTGATATTACTTTTCTCAAGTGCCTTTAAATAGATGCTTCCACAAAATGCTTTTTGAATTATCTCTGCCATGTCACTTGCTGATGTTGAGAGCCAATTCTCCATGGGTCTCTCACATTTTTGCATGTCTTATGACCAGAGGTACTGGCTGCCTTTGTTCAGAATTATCTTTTCAAAAATGTTTGCATAGCAAACAGCCTTAGAAGATCCAGTATTTATTTCCAGAGCAAAGTACAGGTTTGCCTGTAGCCTTTGGAAGATATAAATAGGTCTCCCTCTAGAACATGGGTCAGTCATTCTTACTATGTATTATAAGAGAAAGGAAAAACCTAAGCTCACAGTTCTTCTCCTAGTCGTCTAGAATGCAACCCACTGCATGTACAGGTGTCATCTAGTCTAATTCATACTACTGTGTGGAAATTGTGATTTGGAGAACTAGTACTAAATATATGTATGCTCATGCTGCTTGCTGTACCATGAATAATAAACTTCCTTTTGCTTCTGACCTAGGGGTCTTGTGTCTTCTGCCAGCACTTATGAGTCCTTGACAGGCAACTTTTTACCTTACAAGTAGTGTAAAAATATCAAACCCTTTAGGGTTCTTGATAGGTTCCTCGTTCATTAGAAAAAATAGACAAAATACTTATGTTCATTCTAATCTGTATAAGGGTTTTGTTTCAATTATTTGAAAATCATACTATAATACATTGATAAGTCATCCATAAAGATACCCAGATGGACTTACCTGTTGAATTCGATAAAACTGGATTGTTTAAGAAGTTAACTTAAGGGCTACTTACGCTTTAGCAGGTCTTTTCTTGACTCCTGTAGTGATTCTTCACCAATCATGGAACCATACTTTTGCTGATACACAGTTTCTCTAGTTGGTTTTTTTCCCCTTTGTTTTTGCTTCCTCATTTTGTTTTCTCTTCTGGTTCTCGGTCAAGTCTGTTAGTTGGCCTATGTTTCATCTAACTTTGCATTTGGGCTAAGTCACTTTCTACATCTAGGAGCAGGGACTAGTGGTCTAGTAAGCTGGTCTTGACTGCAAAGTCAGATTAGCACCTTGTGTACACATGAATCTCATTTGTGTGTGGCCAATACATTTTTTCTTATTGATTACAATAATGATTGATAATTTGTTTTTATGGTTTTACATTTAGCAATCTCTGCAAGAGTGATGGGGACGAATTCCTTTTCATGTGAGAGATAACAGAGAACATGATTTGTTTTTCTGTTTGACTATTGTGCCCATTAGAAAGAAGAATAGCCTTTTAATGTCAGGACTATAGAGTTTTTGTGTTCTATGTTTACTTTTTCCTGTGGCTGAAGTTATTAAACTAAAGCTGCAAACTCTCTGTGTGTATGTGATTGAGGAAGAGTCTTACCTTTTGGTGGGTGATTTTTGAATTTTTTTCTACTTCCAGATGGGACTAGTAAATTAAATTATAAAGTCTTAGAAAATAAAACAGGTCTTTGAATTGTTTTATACAACTTAATAAGTTATTACATAAATCTAATATTCCAAGAATTTCTAAATCTTAAAAAAAACTAAGTTTTAATGTTACATATGATAGTCTATTAAAAATTACTTTCCAGAGAAATTTAGTTCAAAAGAACTTTTATATAAAAATTCAAATCCACATAATTAAGGTGAAACCTTAGACAAATCAAATTGGATTTGTAATTTAGTTTTAAATAACCATTTCTCCACTTTGGCAGTATTGACATGTTGGTCTAGATAATAAGAATTCAGAATGTTAAGGTATTTCAAAAGGTATCTCTCATTACATTTTTAGTTAAACACTTTTTCTAATCTAAAAAAATTTGTAGAAACAAAAATAAATTACTGGACTTATGAAACAAAGGTAAGAAAAATTAAACATTCAAATCATGAAATATTAAACTTGTACTAACAAATATATTTTTCTAAAAATTTTTACATATTGATATAAATAATAATAAGTGTTCACTTTAAAATTAAATTACTCTTAAGCTGAAGAACACCCAACAACAGAATTGATCAACAGAAGAAAGAACGAGTGAGCTTAAAGATAGGCTATTTGAAAATACACAGAGGAAACAAAAGAAAAAAAGAATTAAAAAGTATGCCTACATGATTTAGAAAATGGTCTCAAAAGGGCAAATCTAAGAGCTATTGGCCTTAATGAAGAGGTAGAGAGACAGACTGGGGTAGAAATTTTATTCAAAGAGATAACACAGAGCTTTCCAAACCTAGAGAAAGATATCAATATTTAAGTACAAGAAGACTGTAGAACACCAAACAGGCTTAACTCAAATAAGACTACCTCAAGTCATGTAACAATCAAACTTCCAAATACTAAGGATAAAGAAAGGATCCTAGAAGCAGCAATAGAAAAAGAAAAAGAAAAACAAATAACATATAATGGAGGAGCTCCACTATGTCTGGAAGCAGACTTTTCAGTGGAAACCTTACAGACCAGGAGAGAGTGCATTGTTATATTTAAAGTGCTGAAGGAATAGATCTTTTATCCTAAAATAATATATCTGGCAAAAATATCTTTCAAACATGAAGGAAAGGCTGGGGGCAGCAGCTCACACTTGTAATCTCAGCACTTCAGGAGGCAAAGGCAGGTGGATCAATTGAGGCCAGGAGTTTGAGACCAGCCTGGTCAACATCACAAAACCCTGTTTCAACTAAAAATACACAAATTAGCTAGGTGTAGTGGCACATGCCTATAATTCCAGCTACTTAGGAGGATGAGGCATGAGAATCACTTGAACCCATGAGGCAGGGATTGCAGTGAAGGAAGATCATGCCATTGCACAAAAAAGAAAGCAACAACAACAAAAACATGAAGGAGAAATAAAGACTTTCAAAAAAATAAAAGCTAAAAGCTGAGGGATTTCATCAATATCAGAAATGTTAAAGGAAGAAATGCTAAAGGAAGTTTCTCCATCAGAAAGAAAAGGAATTAAATGAGTGACAAGAAATCATCTGAAGCTACAAAATTCACTAGTAATAGTAAGTACACAGAAAAATACAGAATATCGTAACACTGTAATTGTAGTGTGTAAACTAATCATGTCATGAATAGAAAGACTAAAAGATAAACCTATGAGAAATAACAATTATAACAACATTTAAATAAATAGTACAATAAGATAGAAATAGAAACAGCAAAAAGTTAAAAAGCGAGAGAGGAGAAGTAAAGTATACTTTTTATTTGTTTTCTCTTTACTTGTTTTTGCAATCATAGTTAAGTTGTCATCAGTTTAAAATCATGAGTTATAAGATGCTATTTGCAAGCCTCATGGTAATCTCAATTCAAAAACCCTACAACAGACACACAAAAAATAAAAAGCAAGAAATCAAAATATGCTACCCAAGAAAATCACTTTTACAAAAAGGAAGAGAGGAAGGAAGGACAAGCAATCACAAAACAACCAGAAAACAAATTTTAAATTGGCAGGAGTAAGTCCTTACTTATCAATAATAATATTGACTAAAAATGAACTAAACTCTCCAATCAAAAGACAGAGAGAGACTGAATGGATTAAAAACAAAACAAAACAAGATTCAAATATATGCTGCCTACAAGAAACATACTTCACCTATAAAGACACACAAACTGAAAACAAAGGCATAGAAAATGATATTTCATGTCGATGGAAATCAAAAGAGTGCAGGAGTAGCTATACTTATATCAGATAAAATAGATTTCAAGACAAAAGCCATAAAAAGAGACAAAGAAAGTCATTATATAATCATAAAGGTGTCCATTTAACAAGAGGATATAACAATTATAAATATATATGCACCTGACACTGGAGTGTCTACACATATAAAGTAAATTATTATGGGAGCTAAAGAGAGAGATGATTACCAGAGGCTAGGAAGCATAGTGAGGAGTGGGGTGGGGAGTGGGGATAGTTAATGGTATAAAAATATGGTTAGATAGAATGAATAAAATCTAGTATTTGATAACACAACAGGGTGATTACAGTCAACAATAATTTGTTGCATATTTAAAAATAAGCAAAAGAGTATAGTTGGAATGTTTGTATCACAAATAAATGAAAATGCTTGAGCTAATCAATACCCCATTTATTCTAATGTGATTATTAGAAATTGTAGCCTGTATCAAAATATCTCATGTACCCCATAAATATTTATATATACTATTACCCATAAAAATTAAAAATAATTTTTAAAGTAAATAAATAAAAAAATTACATTAATCTAATTTGTCCAAAGAATTGCCTATTTAAAAATCTCTTTTTCTGATTTTTCAATTACAGAAAATCTCTAATAAAATATCAAAAATTTAAAAGACTAAAATTATGCCAAAAGCTCTTAAATGCTGAGCTTTTCTTTATAGGCAGAAACCACAACTATTAGTTAAACTTACAGTTAACTTTTCTTGAATCATTCTTTTGTTAAGGAAAAACATACCAAAAAAACCCCACACAAACAATTTAATATTTTGTGTTTCTTTTTGTTTTTTAGTTTTGGGAGTTCTTGACTTTATAGCTGCACTAGTCATTTCCAGAGTTTACACACAATGACAGAGCAATGTTTATGACCAAATTAATATCCAAATTTTTAAAGAGATGGGAATAGAAAGGGAGAAGAAAGGGGAAAAAAAGAAGCAAGAGAAAGCCAGCTTAGGATAGATATGAAATTGTCACTGTAACAGGCCAATTACCTAAATTTTGCAAGGAGAAAACAAAGGTTAAATGACAGGAAACCTATTTTTACACATATACAATCAAGAAAAAGCATTACAGCTGATTTAAACAATAACTAGAGCCTTCAACCTTTTCATCAAACCTTATGGTTAAAAAAATTGGTACTTCACAGACCAGAGACACTACAAAGCAGTCAAATAAGAAGTCTGCAAAATAACCAGCTAATACCATGATATTGGGATCAAATACACACATATCAACACTAATCTTGAATGTAAATGGGCTAAATGCCCCAATTAAAAGAAACAGCATGGCAAGCTGGATAAAGAGCCAAGACCCATTGGTATGTTGTCTTCAAGAGACTCCTCCTACATGCAATGACACAAATAGGCTCAAAATAAAGAGGTGAAGAAAAATCTACCAAGTAAATGGAAAACAGAAAACATGCAGAGGTTACAATCCTAGTTTCAAACAAAGCAAACATTAAGCCAACAAAGATTTAAAAAAGGAGGGGGCATTAAATAATGGTAAAGGGTTCAATGAAACAGGCTCTTACTATCCTAAATATATATGCACCCAAACAGGAGCACCCAGATTCATAAAGCAAGTTCATGGAGACCTTCAAAGAGACTTAGACTCCCACACAGTAGTAGTGGGAGACTTTAACACCTAACTGACAGTATTAGACAGATCATTAGACAGAAAATTAATAAAGATATTCAGGACCTGAAATCACCACTGAATCAAGTGAACATGAAAGGCATCTACAGGACTCTCCACCCCAAAACAAGAGAATATACATTCTTCCTATCACTACATGGCACATACTCTAAAATCGGTCACATAATCAGAAGTAAAACACTCTTCAGTGAATAAAAAAGAAATGCACTCGTAACAATCTCTTGAACCACAGTGCAATCAAATTAGAAATCAAGACTAAAAAAATTCACTGAAAACCATATAATTATATGGAAACTGAATAACTTTCTCCTGAATGACTTTTAGGTAAATAATGAAATTAAGGCAGAAGCCAAGAAGTTCTTTAATACTAATGAGAACAAAGATACAACATACTAAAACCTCTGGGACACAGCTGAGGCAGTATTAAGAGGGAAATTCATAGCACTCAATGCCCACATCAAAAAGTTAGAAAGATAGCAAGTTAACAACATAATATCACAACTAAAAGAACTAGAGAACACAGAGCAAACAAATCCCAAAGCTAGCAGGAAGACAAGAAATAAACAAAATCAGAGCTGAACTAAAGGAGACTGAGAAATGAAACACAATTTAAAAGATCAACAAATCTAGGAGCTGGTTTTTTGAAAAAAATTAATAAGATAGACCACTGGCTAGACTAATAAAGAAGAAAAGAGAGAAGATCCAAATAAAAACAATCATAAATTACAAGGAGGATATTGCCACTGACCCCAATGAAATACAAATACAACCAACCATCAGAGAATATCATGAACACCTCTATGCATGTAAACTGGAAAATCTAGAATAAATTGATAAATTCCTGGACCACACATCCAGGAAGGATACATCCAAGACTAGACCAGGAAGAAATTGAATCCCTAAAAAGGCAAAAAATGAGCTCTGAAATTGAGGCAGTAATAAGTAGCCTATTAATGAAAATAAGTCCAAGACCAGAAAAATTCACAGTTGAATTCTACCAGATATACAAAGAAGAGCTGGTACCATTCCTGCTGAAACTATCCCAAAAAAATTGAGGAGGAGGGACTCCTCCCCAATTCATTCTATAACTCCAGCATCATCCTGATATCAAAACCTGGCAGACACACAACAAAAATAGAAATATTCAGGCCAATATCATCAATGAACATCGATGCAAAAATTCTCAAGAAAATACTGGCAAACCAAATTTAGCTGCCCATCAGAAAGCTTATTCACCATGATCAAGTAGGCTTTATCCTTGGGATAAAAGGGTGGTTCAACACATCAAATCAATAAATGTGATTCATCACATAAACAGAACTAAAAGCAAAAGACACATGATTATCTCAATACATATAGAAAAGGCTTTTGATAAAATTCAAAACCCCATTATGTTGAAAACTCTCAATAAACTAGGTATTAAGGGAACATACCTTAAAATAACAAGAGCCAACAAACCCACAGCTAACATCATTCTGAATGACCAAAAGCTGGAAGGATTCCCCTTGAAAACCAACACAAGACAAGAATTCCCTTTATCACCAGCACTCTTATTCAACATAGTATCGGAAGTCCCAGCCAGGGCAATAAAGCAAGAGAAAGATATAAAAGGCATCCAAATAGGAAGACAGGAAACCAAACTATCCCTATTTGCAAATGACATGATCCTATATCTAGAAAATCCCAGTCAGAACCCAAAAACTCCTTAAGCTAATAAACAACTTCAGTAAAGTATCAGCATACAGAATCAATGTGCAAAAATCACTATACACCAACAGTCAAGTAGAGAGCCAAATCAGGAATACAATCCCATTCATAATTGCCACACAAAAATTTAAAATACATAGGACTACAGCTAACCAGGGAGGTGAAAGATCTCTACAAGGAGAACTATAAAACACTGCTCAAATTCAGAGATGACACAAATAAATAGAAAAACATTCTATGCTCATAAATAGAAAGAATCAATATCATTAAAATGGCCCTACCACCCAAAGCAACTTATAGATTCAATGCTATTTCTATTAAACTATCATCAACATTGTTCACAGAAATAGAAAAGCTATTTTAAAATTCATATGGCACCAAAAAAGAGCCCAAATAACCAAAGGCAATCCTAAGCAAAAAGAAAAAAGCTGGAGGCATTACACTATCTAACTTCAAACTATACTACAGGGCTATAGTAACCAAAACAGCATAATACTGGTACGAAAACACATAGACCAGTGAAACAGAATAGAGACTGCAGAAATAAAGCTACACGCCTACAACTATCTGTTCTTCAATTTGACAAAACAAACAATGGAGAAAGGATTCCCTATTAAGTAAATTCTGTTAGGAGAACTGGCTAGCCATATGCAAAAGATTAAAACTGGACCCCACTTTCTCACGCCATATACAAAAATTAACTCAAGATGGATTAAAGACTTAGTGTAAAACCCAAAACTATCAAAACCCTGGAAGACAACCTAGGCAATGCCATTCTGGACACGGGAACAGGCAAATATTTCACCACAAAGACACTAAAAGCAATTGTAACAAAGGCAAAAATCAGAAACCACAAGGGGGTTGCTACCATTGACTCCCAGAAATAGAAACAACCATCAGAGAATATTATGAGTACCTTTATGCACATAAACTAGGAAATCTAGAAAAAGCTGATAAATTCCTGGACCCATGCATCCTCCCAAGAATAAACTGGGAAGAAATTAAATCCCTGAACAGGCCAAAAACAAGCTCTGATTTGAATCAGAACTAACAACAACAACAAAACATGACAAGTGGGACCTAATCAAACTAAAGAGCTTCTGTGGAGAAAAAGAAAAAAAAAAACTACCTATAGAGTGAACCAACAACCTATAGAATGGTAGAAAAATTTTGCAAACTATACAGCTGATAAAGGTCTAATATCCAGCATCTATTGTAAATTTGTTTACAGAATTTAAACAAATTTGCAAGAATAAAACAAGCCTATTAAAGAGTGGGCAAAAAACATGAATAGATGCTTTTCAAAAGCAGACATACATTTGGCCAACAAGCATATGAAAAAAAAGCTCAACATCACTGATCATTAGAGAATTGCAAATCAAAACCACTATGAGATACCATCTCACACCAGCCAGAATGGCTATATAAAAAAGTAAAATAATAATAACAGATGCTGGCAAGTTTGCAGAGAAAAAGGAACATTTATACACTGTTGGTGGCAGGGTAAATTACTTCCATTGTGGAAGCCAGTGTAGTGATTCCTCAAAGACCTGAAAACGGAACTACCATTGGACCTAGCAATCCTATCATGGGTGTATACTCAAAGGAACAGAAATCATTCTATTATGATGGCACACACACACACATATGTTCACTGAAGTACTATTCACAATAGCAAAGACAAGGAATCAACCTAAATGCCCATCAGTAGTATACTGGATGAAGAAAATGTAGTGCATATATACCATGGAATACTATGCAGCCATAAAAAGTGTGAGATTATGTCCTTTGAAGGAACACGGATGGAGTGGAGGCCACTATCCTTAGTAAAGTAATGCAGGAACAGGAAACCAAATACCACATGTTCTCACTAATAAGTGGGAGCTAAACAATGAGAACACATGGACACATAGAGGGGAACAATATACACTGGGGCCTGCTGGAGGGTGGAGGGTGGGAAGAAAGAGAGGATTAGGAAAAATAACTAGTGGGTACTAGGCTTAATCCTTGGGTGACTAAATAATCTGTACAACAAACCCCCATAACAGAAGCTTACCCATATAACATACCTGCACATATACCACTGAACTTAAAATAAAAGTTAAAAAAAGAAATGGTACTTAGTAATCATCTAAGTAGAAAACCTTGTGGGGAAGATTGGGGCGGGGGGTGGGTGGCAGAAATCTCTTATGTTAAAAAAGTGATCTCATTTGGACAGACAAACGAGAGAATCTCCTACCAAAGTTTTTTTCCCCATGTATTCTAGTTTATCACTCAAATAATTCATATTGTTCATGTAAAAATTTCTCCAATGTGACCACAGTAATTTGTGAAATTAGGCCATGAGTAAAAGCATGTTTGGCCCAGAGTGTCAAAAAAATAAATAAATAAATAAACAAAATAAAACAAAAGCAACAAAAACAAACCATGACAACTCCAACACTAGGTAAGAATCTGGTCAATCAGCAAGTCTGGCAGTCTAGAAAAAATCAACAGCTCCAAGTTAAAAACACTAAATTAAGTAGCTATCAAAGAAACAAAGGCAAGACTGAGGAATGTTCTTATTAGGTTTAAGGTTGGTCCAAGGCAAAATTTTTTCTGTAAGGACACTGGTCTGATGAGATCTTTTGGACTTGTCAGCCTTGGGGGATGCACTGAGAGACACACTTACTGAACCTACACGAATCCTTTTTTGTCTTATAATTTTCTCCTAGCGACTCACAACAAAAAGCAACAAGAACAGAAAAAGGGCCATAACATTACGTAATTAATAAGGAAGTTTCTCCCCCAAATATGAGTTTTCAAATCTGATCAGGTAATAAAAGGATTCCTGAGAGAGGACTTCTCTTTCCTAACACAAAAAATAAACTCAGGTTTATAGGGCTTTAAATAAATATATTGGACCTCAGCCTCAATAGAGGACCTACCTGACCATTGCAGCAGGAGAGACCCCTGAACATGAGATTCAAGAAGCTTCAAGGTTATGTATGATTTCCAAGCTACAAGCTTTGAGCCATGGCAGGGATGGTGTTTCAATTATAGCTTGGGACCTCTAGGATCAACGTCAATTCCCTAAAAGACCATCTGAAAGACCTATTGATTAAACAAAGCTAAGTTTATTAGACTTACTGTAATAAGGTAGAGGGCCACATTTAAAGTCTTAGTAGTGGCTCAAAAGGGAGAATTTAAGGAATATTATTTGTAGGGTTTAGGGGGCTTGAGCTTATGAGGCTTAGGGCAAGTCTTTCATGGAAGGTAACTGATTGTGACTAGTACAATTTTGACATAGTAATTTGGAATTGGTGGCACAATAAGGTGTTTTGATAAGTAAACTTGTCAGATAAGCAAGCAGTTTGCCTAAGGGATAAATTTGTTATCATAATAGGAGCTGTTTATGCAAATGAGCAAAGTATTTGCCAAGACAAACTTGGTTTGCAGAAATTCCCCAACCAAACAGTAAAATTTACTGGTTTATAGTTTTATTTTTCTGGGCTAGAATTCTCTAGAGCAGTTTTGTTATGATAGCATAGGTGGTTTGAGTTCTCAGAATCTATTTTGTGACCTCTGCCATAGCTTGCTCAATGATACACCTAAAAGATATCATTGACCTAAGATTATTTCCTACAAAAACATCAGTTAATAGTTTTCAGAGGATTTTTTGTGTGTGTGTGGCATTAGAATGTACACTTTCTTTACAATGGTGTTATCCTTTAACCTATCTGATAGTATTTCTGTTTCTATCTCCTTGCAAAGTGGGTATTGGTTGTTAATAAATTAGACTTAGAAGTTTTGCCAGGGTTTGGATCTCTGATTCTTTCAGGATTCCTTTGTACCTGGCCCATAAAGGAAGGCACTTTCTGGTGTATGTTTCCTTAACCTGTTCTTCTTCATGTCTAGCAAAAACATCAAACTTCTAGGGCCAGTAACATTTTTTTCTGATTTTTAATATTTTACAGTTTTTCCTCAAGAATCTATGCTGAAAAAAAATTAAATATCTTGCCCTTAAAAGCCTTTTGAAAAGCAAGCAAACAAATTGAAGATTTTTTCTTCTAACATAATTGGTAAAGTAAGAAAGACAATTACAGATGACAGAATCACTCTGGTCACTTTGTAATATAAGCTACTTCATTATTTTGGACTACAGCAAAAATTCCTTTGTCAACAGTGATGCAGTGAAGCAATTTGAACAGAAGCATGAAATACATATCTCACTGCTACATTTATTAAAACAGAAGTTAAAACCTAATTTGACTCATTAAATATTAGAAGCATTTTCTTACTCGTCTCAAAGGCCTTTTAACTTGACAAGGCAGGTTCAGAGGCAAACATAAACAGACAATGCAGATATATAGAGAATGATCGTACTACACACACAAGTGTCAGCAGATATATAGAAAATGATCATACTACACACACAAGCAACAGTAGAAAGATCTCAGAAGTCAAGAGGGCAAAAACTAAACAAAACTATGAAGATGCCTCTAATTTAATTTAATATAAAAATAAATTCTAGAAGACCACTGCTTGGACCTTCATTGACCATGCTGTCCCAGAGGGTACTTTCTGCTGCCACAACGACAGTGCCCTCTCTGAAGAATGCAGCCTTCCTAGGTCCAGGGATATTGCAGGCAACAAGGACCTTTATTACAGGGCAGCCAAGTCCTACCCTCTACCACCTCTTCCTGAATATGGAAGAAAAGTTTGCCTTAGGCTGATCCCTAAGGAATTCTTCCAGTTACTTTATCCTAAAACTTATGTAACAGTACCCTATGTGCTTGGAGCTGTGCTTGTCTTGTATGCTGTGCCCAAAGAAATATATGTGATTATGCCTAGAAACCTTCTCTACAGTATGAGTAATAGGTTACTTGTCTATGTAATTTAAAAACATGGTGCCTCTAGTGGAGATTTGCTGATGAACTCAATGAGCAAAAAATTGCCCAACTGGAAGAGGTGAAGCAGGCTTCCATCAGACAAATCCAGGACACGACTGATTTGGAGAAGTTATGGCAGCTATTGGTTCAGAAGTGCCATTACTATTCTGATGTCCAGATGAATAACATAGTTAATGGCTTTAGCGGTTACTTACTGGGATTGGCTGAATAGCGTATACAAGGCAAAGAATCACCAGGACTATCATATCTGTGTGTAGAATATGATGCATCGAAAGGAACAAAGAGCACATGATCAACTGGGCGGAGAAGCACATGCTGGAGAGGATCTCTGCACAGCAGGAAAAGGAGACAGTTGCCAAGTGCTTTGCAGATCTAAAGCTGCTCTCAGAGAAGGCTCCAGCTCAGCCAGTTCTGTCAGTATCCCAACTGAGACAACTAGAAACAACCGACTAAATAAAAGGTAGTCTATGTGCTGAAATCTTTCTGTATTGCTGTCTACTGAAGTTACAGTTTACTTTTCCTAAAAATGAAAAGTTTGAGTGCCATTATAGTGAAAGAATTAAATCTATTAGCCAGTCAGATGGTTCTCATCTTTCTTCCTCTGCATTTTGAATTGTTCCATGATAACTTTTGAAAAAAGTTTTTATTAAAACATGCTGCCTGGCTAAAGATTGCCAAGTTACACTTTCAACTTGTAACTAATTCTACCATCTTGCAATAAAGTGACAATTGAAACAAGAAAAAAATAAATTATAATTATAAAACTCTATCTTCTAGAATTGAATATGAAAAGAATGCAAGCCATAGAATAGAAAATAATATGTAAAGAATATAAGCTATGATCAAGTCCAAAGAGTTTTGAAGCTAGACAGGAAGATATTTAAATGTTTTGGGGGCAAAGAAGTGAAAATTCAAATGTGATGATGAAGCAAACTGACAACAATCTTAGTGGGGGCTGCACACATTTTTTTAAGAGACATGTTCAGGCATTTCCTGCTTAATGTCAGCAAACTGTTTCTGACAATCTGCTCTTGTACACAGAATTGTTAACAGGAGCCTATTTCGAATTATTTTATTATTTATTTATTTGAGATGGAGTTTCGCCCGTGTTGTCCAGACTGGAATGCAATGGTGTGAACTTGGCTCACTGCAACCTCTGCCTTTCAGGTTCAAGCAATTCTCCTGCCTCAGCCTCCCGAGTAGCTGGGATTACAGGCTCACACCTGGCTAATTTTTGTGTCTTTAGTAGAGATGGAGTTTCAACATGTTGGCCAGGCTGGTCTCGATCTCCTGACCTCATGATCCACCTTGCTCAGCCTCCCAAAGTGCTGAGATTACAGGCATGAGCCACTGCACCCAGCCTATTTATTTTTTAAATTTGATAATTTTGTTAATCTTCTCTGTTTCATTCCAATTTTAGTATATGTGCTGGTGCAGCAAGCACTCCAATTATTTTAAACAGCAAAACGTATAATATAGTCAACAGCAACTCAAACCTCCAGTTTCTTCAAATACAAAAAACAGTTGCATATAAGTAACAGACCTTAATCTCAGGATATGAAATGATTATAACTTCACATTGTTGCATTGTGTGCAAAAAAGCTGCAGTGCCTCTTTATACCATGGACATCACGAGAGTCACATCCCACCTACTGACACTGTGATATGCTTGTCAAGGCATCTACGCTGATTCTGTCATTCTGTCAATTGTATTTGAATCACATCTCATAGCTTTTCCCTCTCATCATTTTGATTAAAAACTGCATTGAGCTTTGGGGACATAAATATAATTTTCCCCCACATAAACACCAGACTCAAATAATGTACTGAGAGATCAATGTGTTTTATGAAGTTAGACGTATTAAAAGCCAAGGGGCATCCTACTGGGAAAATCTTAACTGAGGAGAGAACCAGCAGTGTATTGCTGATATTATGAAATATGTGATTTAAATGCATGGACTTGAACAATGTGAAACCCTCTCTCAGCCCCTTTTTAAAGTTATAGTGATTACAATTAAGACTAATTTGAGTCACTTACTGCTGTCAATAAGAATCTTTCTAAAAGCCTTAAAAAGGAAGGAAATTCTGATACACACTAAAACATGGACGAATCTTGAGGACACCAGGCTAAGTGAAAAAAGCCAGTCACAAAAGGACAAACGTTGTACAATCTCATTTATATGCGGTATCTGGAGCAACTGAATTCACAAAAACACAGTAGAATGGTGATTTCCAGAGATTGGGAGGGAAATGGGGTGTTGTTGTTTAACGGGTACAGAGTTTCAGTTTTACAACATGAACAAGTTCTGGAGATTGGTTGCACAACAAGCTGAATATACGGAACACTATTCAACTCTACACTTAGAAATGATGAAGGTGGTAAGGTTTATGTTTTGTATTTTGTATCACAATAAAAAAGGAAAAAAGTATGTAGAGGGGAGAGTCATTCTAGAACCTCACCTTACTCAGAAAATGTCTCCAAAAATTTCCTGATATGACATAAGCGTCTCTAGTGATTAAGGATGTTTTCACTCAGGAAGAATTAAGAGTATGTGTTAAAAATTTAGGAACATAAAATTTGTAGTGTTATTATTTTGCATTAAAGAATCTTGTATATCTGCCTTGTCTTATTAGCCTTGTAATTCAATTTTCTAAAGTATACTTGTGTAATTGATATAGGCTTGTGATATAAAATTGGATTCTTGCTAAATATATATGTGGTCTAGAAAAAATCTAAGATAACCTGAGGTATTTGTAAGTTTAATTTGTGAGATTAATAAGAGTAGTCAGGAAGACTGTGTAAGACAATCATACAGGTGAAAAGAAAACTGAACATTTTAACATAAAATGTGAAATGTAAAAGGAAATTTAATAAGCTTAGATATTTAAGGGAACTTAATAAGGTCCTAAAATCCTCCTTAAAAGGAATTACAAAAATTTCTTAGACTTTTAGAATGAATTCAAAGACTAGAAGGTACATAAAAGCTTAAGAAAAAAATCAAGTAAATAAAATAATCATTTAAAAAGAAACCTAAGTAAACCTCTAAATGGTTTCTTCTACACATAAAAGCTGTCCTTGAGGACATCAGAAAACTCATTTTAACACTGACAATAAAATTGAGAGTGACAAAAATCCTTCCCCTGACTGAACTCTAGCCAGGCTCCTCTGAGCCATCTACTCAACTAGGCCTCAACCTTGCCCTATAAATGCTTTAATAAACACTTACATAGTTTCTAATAGCTTAAGGCTGAATTCTTAGAATGACCCCAGTGCTTCTTCAAGTGCCTGCCTAAGAAAACTCAAGGCTGTCTAAAGAATTTACTGTTTGCCCTAGCCAACATCTGAGCCCCCGTCTCCCAATCTCTATCGAAGGGTAGGAACTTAACTTGAGTAAACATCAGTTAGTAAGCCCAGACAGATTTCACATGGACCAACCCCTTTTCACTGTTTTGAATTTTTCACTTCCCCAGCTCCATTGAGAGCCAGCTTACTCCTCTCACTATTCCCTTATTGCCCCTTTAAAACACCCCGTCACTTCTGCACAAATCAAAGCTCAGGTCAGTTCACATTGGACTCTTTTCCCTATTATAGTAGTATATTACTGAATAAAACCTGTCCTTGCCACTTTAACTCGTGTCCAACTTTCTTCATCTTTGACAAAGGTAAAGAAGGAGTGAGACTTGAGTTGCAACAAGCTAACAGGTAGTTCTTAACTGACACAGTATGAGCAAGTCAGATCCCCTATGGAATAGAAATAGAACTAAATTCAGACTACAGAGAGCCATGGCTAAACATGTAAATGTTGGAGTACTTGTCTTTCTATTTAAGTTATATTGAACCCTTCTCAGTAATTTTTAACCTCAGAGCTTCTACTTGGTTTTTTTATTCATTAACTGTTATGCCAGCAGGCAATTTGTGAGTTCTGGGGAAGGCCTGAAACTGTGGCGCAGAAACTATAAGGAACCTTGATAATGAGCAGCCTAATTCTCTCTTAGTCTCTGGGATAGAGTAACTTATAATTCTGCTCAGGTACAAAAGCAGTTTGAAACTGACTGTCCCTCCAGCTCTTAAAGATTTTCCTACAATCAAAAATAGATTTTATTTTATTTTTAAGTAATCTGCAAAGCACCCTGCTCAGCAACATGTACATTTAATGATTTGGGGTGAAGATAATAAAGATGACCTGGTATGATACCATTTTAATGAGCCAGTTTGTTTGTGAGTAAGCTCTGGGCTTTGGTGCTGATAAGGTACATTTTTAAATGAGTGAGAATCACTTATTGATCACCCTCTGTGTGTAGATGACTGTGTTAGTATTATTGACAATTTAAAAGAACAACAGAAGAAAAAACACTTGGATTTCAAAGACTAACAGCGTTTTTGGAATAATGAACACTTTTGGGCAGGCAAAGGCGAAGGCAACCTGCTGCAGCCATGCATCAGGTTCAGGGTGCAGGGTCACTCACTAGGATAAGAAGAAAGGAGATGAGAACTAGAAATAGGCTATAAACATGAAATTACCTTCAAAGTAATCCTTAGACCAATGATCGAATGAAACATATCAAGCAGGCGGACAAGAGAAGCCCATCCAAAATTATATTTGTTACTAACCACAACACTTGGTCCAACTATCAGTTCAATGAAGAATTTTCAGACTACAAAAATATCACCTGCCTCCTTGAAAAACTGAAATACAAACAATGACCAGACCAAATATGCAATCCAACTCTGACCCACAATTGCTGCAGCAATCAGCTCAAAATGATCAAAACTTGGTCAACGACTGCCAGCTTCTTTTAATTCTTGCCTCAGCTTCCAACTCAGGACCAACCAGAGAACGCCAAATATGCTTTCCAATTCAATCACATAGGATCACCTGCTTCTAGCTAGGCTACCTCCAGCTTCCCCATGCCAATAACCTCCAAACAAAGCAGACCTGAAGCCTTCTCTTTTTTTATTCTTCACTATAAGGCTTCTCTGGCTGCCTTGGAATCTCTGCCAAAAGCAAGTGATAGTGGCCAACTCCCTGTCTACAGCAAGCTCCAAATAGTCTTTTAAATTCCCATGTCAGTCATCTTTATTTCTATAGTTTTACTGGAAGCCCAACTTGAATACATTCTGCACTGTCTGTTGCCATCTACCAGGTGAAGATGCTACAGAAGAGGCCTGTTTTGCACCGCTCCTCATGTCTTACAGAGTGCACACTGATGTGGTAAGTTTGCAGTGGGTCTAAACTTTGCTTTTTTTGTGCTGAGTTTCTTAGACGCTTATTCAGGGTGATAAGCAGAGTTTGTAACTGGTTCCCATTTGTTTAGCTTCCTTGGTGGAATCAGGTCATTCTGTTTTGCTGTGTTTTGTGCTTCTGTGTTGTGCTGTTTGAAAGTATTGTTTGTTATAAGGAGAACAGGGTAGACACAGGCATAGCCTTATTAAGCCTGTTGTTCCAGCTGGCCTCACAGACCCATTAATTTGTGGTTCTTACTGGACAGGTGTCCATTTGACAAATTCTGCTGTGGTTACCAAAAACAAAGTGAGTTTCTGCTTTTGTCTTGACTTTTTGTCTTAAAAGCGTGGCTTAACGAAGAGAGAGTGTTCTCTGGTTTTAACCTTCAGAGTCGGGGAGTTAGGGAGGTACAGATTATTGGATCTGTGTAGGGAGGCAGCCACTTTTCAGGTTAGTGACTCAGAACATGAGATATCCAAGGATCACATTTCTACTGACCATGGCCAGCTCTCATGGCGTCATGTGTATCTAAAATCTCTCCTCCCTAGAAATAACTCCTTCTTAAATGTACTCATAATTCTGTTTCTTGCACCTGTCTCTCTAAAAGGCATACGTTTACTAAAAGTGATTTAAGCCTTCAATGGCCACTCTGGGGAACATTTGACTTGAACAAAATTGTTCATTTGAGAAGTGCCTTAATAAAGAAAGGGAATAATATTCTCTGGCCAAATAGGTAACATTTCTTAATTGGTATGCAAAGGCCTCTAAATGAAATTCTGAATTAAAAATTCCTTCACTAAAATATGTTTTGGTCAAACATAATGAGCAGTAAAGCAAACTTAAGCAAATGTAAGCTAAAATAAACTAGACTGATCCCCCAGTAAATCCTCCCCCTCATCCTCCAATTGCTTCTTTATATTCAACTATTCCTCTTCTCTGTTATCCTCTGATCCCTCTTGTTCTGCACCTCCATGGACTCCTCCTTCCCTGGTTCAGACCCTCTTTCTTTTGCCAACACTTCTCCAAACATCCTGACATAAAACTTGCCTCGAAGGATCCATTCTTCCCTTGAGCCAGGCATGCAGGCACCTGTAGAATTTAAATCTCCTCCCAGCCCTTAAGTATAACAATTGGGCCCTTAACTATAAAGTATTCCTTTCTGCTCTGCGATACCCTCTCTGCAAATTTAAAATAAAAAGGCTTACTTAGCCATAGAATTGTAATGTTGAATGCACGATAGGAGGATTTTTTTCTTAAGGTTCCAGAGGAACACCTCTATTTATAACCAAGTTGCTTCTAGTCTAGATATACATTTACTTCTCCATTGTATTTGAGGCATATCTCAAATAAGGTTATAACATTGTACCTGACACTTCACAGGCTAAAAATTCCATTGACATAGAAAAAATAATTGGAGCAGAACCTATTTAAATAGATCCTACCAAACCATTATCCAAAGTTCACCAAGATCCCTTGAAACCAGAAGCAAAGGAAGGGCTCAGACTTATAGTTTAAGGCTTTATGGCAAAAGATATGCAATAGCTCTTGTAACACTGCCATCCTAAGAGTAAATAAATCAAATACATAAATACATCTATTTTTCACAACCTTAGAACCAGCAGCAAAATTCTCATCCCTCACTTGTTACTAGTACCTAACCCAAATATTATCCTGTCATTAATTTCACCTGAAACCACTTGCTTAGGTGTAGTGGATCTTTTCTCTACTTTATTCAGTGTGCCTCTAGACCAGGACAGTCAATACCTTTCCTTTCACCTGGAGAAGACAATATATCAAGACAATCATGCCCAGGAGTTTTGGAAGCTCCCTCCTATATTTCCTGGGTACTCAATCGGGAGTTAGAAGATCTAAATTTCCCTTGTGATTCAGTACCAATAAAATATGTAGACAATGTCATACTTTGTTCAGAGAACAAAGAATTTCATTTACTTGCACTTAGCTATAGCAGAAGGACATAAAATTTCAAAAGTTATTACAATTTTGCCAAAACACTGCCCATTATTTAGGTCATGACCTATCTGAGAAAAACACTTTCTCGTAAGTCCTAAAGACTAGTCAAATTTATCCTATATCCCTTCTAAAATGGCAATTGAGATGATTTCTAAGTTTAACTAGATATTGCAGACATTGGGTATCAAATCCTGAGCTTGTGATACCTCTTTATAAATTGAAGAACATCTTGCAATGCAATTGACTATGGAGATGACTGAACAATTCCCAGTCAGTGAAGATCTGAATCCCTAGCCTTTCTGGAATTGGTCAACCTCTTGAAAGTAAGAGAATGACCAAAGGCGGAGGAGGACTAAGACTGAATATACAGACGGACAATGGCCAGACTCTATATGCCATCCTGACCTCTCACAACCTCTGCTGCAATCAGCGTACAACAATCAGAACATGGTCAATAACTGCCAGCTTCCCTAACTTTTGCCCTAGCTTCCAACTCAGGATGAATTGATAAATGATCACCCCCAAACCAATTACATAGGATGCCCCATTTCTAGTTAGCCCACCTCCAACTTCCTCATGCCAATAACCTCCAATCAGAGCACACATAAAGCCTTTTTTTCACTACAGAGTTTTTATTTTTTTTATTTTTTTAATTTTTTTTATTTTTTGAAAGAAAGGAAAAGAGAGGAAAGAAAGTGAGAGTGAAAGAAAGAAAGAAAAAGAATGTACGAGAGAAAGAAAGAGGAAGAAAAAGAGGGAGAGAGAACAGGATTCTTGTTCTACTGCCCAGGCTAG
>CAUYLG010050961.1:0-31527 GCA_963573385.1 Cacajao melanocephalus | reverse complement strand
GCTGCAGAACAGTAAGGGTTGCTACCAGTTTCTTCTTCTGCTATCTTTGTCCCAGAAGGATACCTGCCAAATGTCAGTCTGATCTCTCCTTTATGAGGTGGCTCTTTGGATTTACGGGGGTCAGGGAGCTGCTTGAGGAGACAGTCTGTCCTTTGTAGGAGCTCAAGTGCTGAACTGCGAGCTCCGTTGATCATTCAGAGCTGCTGGACAAGTACGTTTAAGTCTGCTGCAGCAGGACTCATAAACCCCTTCTTATTTCCCAGGTGTTCTGTCCCAGGGAGTTAGGGCTTTATTTATGAGTTTCCATTGTGCTGCTGTCTTTTTTTTTTTTTTTCAGGGCTGCCCTACCCAGCAAGGAGGCAGCCTAGTCACTGTCTGCCTGCCTAGGCTTTGCTGGGCTGCTGTGGGCTCCGCCCAGCTGCCATGTGAACTTCCTTGCAGTCCTGTTTATAAGGGTGTAGTTAGAACTGCCTCGGCAGTGACGGTTCACCTCTGTAATGGCGGACTCTCTGTAATGGCGGGTTGCCTTGGTAATGGCGAGTTGCCTTGGTAACGGCAAGCTGCCTCAGCAATGGTGGACTGCCTCCGTAGTGGTGGAGTGCCTCGGTAATGGCGGACGCCCCTCCCCCACAAAACTGGACCATCCCGGGTTCAGCTGTGCTTGCTGTGAAACTCTCAACCCTGAGCGTTTCCAATTGCTGTTTTTCTTTTTGTAGGGGTGGGACCAGCTGAGCCTGATCACCTGGCTCCCTGGCTCAGAGCCTTTTTTGTTTAGTTGAACAATTGATTCTCTCCCAGGTGTTCCAGTCGCCTGATGAAAGGGCTCCGGGATCTGCGTGATTTCCCGTGCGGCGACCCACTGCGCCGGCTGAAACAGCGTCGCTGATATTCGTGGCGCTTTTTTGCCTGGGAATCTCCTGGCCTGGCTCCCTGTTTCAGACCCCTTTTTAATCGGATGAATGGGCGATTCTGCCTTCCAGAAGCTCTGCTTGCCAGCTAGAAGGGAGACCCAGACTAGTGTATTTTGTACGGAGAACTGCCACACCGGGGCGCCGGCAAAACCGCCGCGCCGTTAAAACCGCCGCGCCAGCTGAAAGAGCCTCGCTGGCGACCCTTAGGGCTCCTCCGCCTGCGAATCTCCTAGTCTGTGGGCAATAAAAATCCGTCTATAAATGCGGCGTCCACTCACCCTCTGCGCTTTCACTGGGAGCTGCAATCCTGAGCTGTTCCTAATCGGCCATCTTGGATCCAACCATCAGTAATACTGAATTATAACACAAAATATAAAATATCTATGAATTCACACTGAAATATATGTATATTTTAGTATGTAGAGTATATTCCTCCTCTTTATCAGTATGAATTCACAGATATTTATTTTATATTTCATTTAATATTGGATTATATATTAATATATAATATTGAATATGTACGTATATTCAATAATAAATGCATATGTATGTGATTGAAATATACATATATGTGTTTATATATACATATATGACTGAAATACACGTGTGTGTATATATATATATACACATACATATGACTGAAAGAATAAAAGGAAAGAATAGACAAATCTCCATTCAGAATTCCAAATAGTTTATGAAGATACTCCACTCTCATGGAAACAAAACCAAACTACCCACTGCTTAAGTGTGGTATGCACTTAGTGATTTCCTTCCAAAGAATCAGCATGGAAAAAAGGAAAAGGAATAATTTTATAGAGGAGAAGCCTGACAAACACAATCTCAAGTAGGAGATAAAAATCAACATCAACATGTCATAGGGATAATATGTATCCTTGATAAACTGTGTTTGAAATAGCCCATTACCTCTGTCATCTTTCTCTCCAACACCAATAACCTCAGTCAAATAATGAGAAAAAGAACATCAGACCAATGCCAGTTGAGGGACATTTTGCAAAATACCTGACCAAAACTGCCAATAAAAGGGAAATATGAGAAACTGTTACAGCCAAGAGAAGCTTAAAAAGACGTGACAACGATGTAATAGGGTCTTCTGGATGGGATTTGAACAGACCGGAAAAAATACATTAGGGCAAAACTTAGGAAACATAAATAAATTGTAGACTTTAGTTTACAATAATATATAAATATTGGCTCATTACTGTGACAAGTCTGCCATATTTACCTAAGAGAACAATAAGGAAATCTGGATGTGGGTGTATGGCGACTTTCTTTACTAGCTTCTCAGTTTCCCTTGCAATCTCGAACTGTTCTAAAATGAAAAGTTTATTTTTAAAAAAGCAATATAAGTGCTGAATATATGGCATGAGCATTAAGTGCTCTATTCACAGGAAGAATAGAGGCTTTTCAGCTGGGAGTCTCAGCCAAGGTTTCCAGGAGAGATTGAGGGCTGATCTCAACACTGGAATATAAAAATTAACCACTCCACAGGTATTTTTCTTTTAGTAGGAGAACTCTAGAACATCAGAAGGACTTTAAATGAAAAACAGTCCATTTTTAAATTTTATGGTGGCGTCTCCAGTATGAACAAAGAATATCAGTGTCATTTTCTACCCCAACTATGTATGTATGTTATCTCTTATAATACCCTAAAAAAGGCACATGTTCATACTTGACATTACTATCAGCTAAATAAATCTGATTATTATTGTGAGTAAATAATAGTTGGACAACTTGGACTATCACATCATGAAAGATTTTGAAATTTGTTATCTTTTCTCTTGCTAAACCTTAAGAAAATTTAGAAAATAAATATGTTTGCTTTCAGATAGTATCTCACTAATGCATTTCTTTATTAAACAAACGTTTATGGAGCACTTACTAAATGGCAGACAGAATTTTACACACACAAAGCAGAATGATACTGAAGGCACTGGAGAGTCTCAAAAGCTGATGCCTCTGTGTTCATGGCAGGGGTACTGCAGGAAGGATGTAGTAAGAAGAGATCCTTTTTGGTTTCTATTTAGTTTGAATTTGATTGTCTCTAATTAAATGATACTATACTAATATATGATCTGATAATAAAATTAACAGCATTCCATCCATTCCTTCACATTAAGATAACCATCAGATTGTCTTTATCTCTCTCTACATGTGTATCTATATTAACATATGCATATTTATATATTTTGTCATATACTTGGCTAGAGCAAATAATATATTGTTTTTAAAAAATTATCTGGCTTTGCATAGTTTAATCATTTGGGGCTAAGGATCAAGAGAGAGAGCGAGCATTTCTCTTTGTTTTCTGATGTTTGTGCAGCTGTTTCCACTGCCTTGCCAGGGCTTTTTCCAAGAGGGAACTACTGGTATCCTTAATGCCAGCTGGTGGCATTCTTTTATTAAACAAGATGAAAATAAAATTATCTCTTCCTGCTGCTGTTGCTATAGTGACTGCTGTACCTACCATCTTCAGCTCCCACGTCTTAGGTGCTATGTAGGTTTTACTGGAGCCAAATATATTCCTTATGGTGGCATAATTCACATTTGAACCTGATGCTTCATTTGTCCACATACTTCTCCTTGTTTGTGATGCAGATGATCTTTCTCATCCTCACTTTCAAAGAAGCAAGGTTTAAGTTCAATACTGTTAATCATTATTAAACGTAAAGGCTTATAAAGATACTAGAGTCCTGAATGTGATATGAATAGTTCTGGATAATGACAACCTAAAGAAGCAACTGGGGAGTTTGAAATTTTATAGGTTGTTTTTTTCACGAGCTATTTTTGTTTACCACCTGCAAAAATCTAACCACAACTGAAAAAAAAATTTCCCAATATTTTATGACAGGAACTGGCAGCCAAAAAAAGCATGAATTCACAGCAGTTGGATCAATAAATTTTGAAAACTAAACATTTATAAACAAAAGTACGGAAAATGACTTTTTGTTAGCTCTTCCTTGGAAAGTCTTTTCATCTAACTAATAAAATATCAATGATTATGCAGGAAAACAAATGCTGGCTATGATAACCTTGAAACCCAAAGTCAAAGTGGGGAGGACTTACCGAAAATATAAACTACATGGTTTTGGATTTAGAAACATCTGCATTTTACCTTATGAAGCACATTAGCTCTGCTTATTGAAGCAAAGATAGGAAGACATGTCCTTCCTCATGGCATAGCATCACCGTCACTGCTGCTGTCCAAAGTCACTAGAGTATTTTTTTTGCCATGCCCCAAGTATTTACAATAATTTGTAGTTAGCACTTTCTCTAAATTTGTAAGGCAGAAAACAGGTGGGCCTAGAAAAGGCACATTATATTGGAATTATATAATCCCAGTGGATAAAGTGCTAAAGGTGAGGCATAAGAATATTAAGAACCTGAATAGATATTAGAATTGTGGTTTTTGCTGCTCCCCATCAGTTCCGTGTCAGAATTAGGCATCCAGGAAGAGAAAGTCTCTCTTTAGTCCAGCAGACCTCTCCTAGCTAAATGTCTGCTAGACCTCGGAATTGTTAAAGGACTAGTCAATATTGGCATTCCTTATAGTTAGTTACCTAAGAAGGAGACTTGATCTGTACGGTAAGTGAAATAAAAACTTAGCATACCCTCTCTGGTGGCAAATATCAAGTGTAGAGATACCTCTTCAAGACAGAATTAAGAGGCTTTACTTCAAGATGGTTGCCTAGATGCAGATAGTGCCCTGCCTCTCTTGCAGAGAGGAAACAAAGTAACAAGTGAATACTAATGATTCAAGCAGATCCCCTAAGGGATAACCTTGCGATTCACCAGGGAAGTGACAGGACCCACAGAGAGCAGAGAGGAATGAAGACATGAACCAGGGCAGTCACCCACCCAGGACCTGTACAGAGCCAAGGAAAGCTCCCTAAGGTGGGAGAGTGACTGGGGAAAGAGTGAATGAGTGAGAGTCTCCCCTGGGGATCACACTTCTGCCGTGGATTTATGCAGTTCTGCTCTTGAATTTCTCTGTCCTCCAGACCAGCAGAGAGCTATCTGGAGTCTGTGCTTAGGCCCTGCTCAAGCACGCACGGAACCAACCCCACACGGAACCATCCCCACAAGCTTTTGATTTACCAGTAGCCTAGTTCCAGCAGCCACTGTCCCATTGAGAAGGGAGGCCAGGCATTTTCCCATTTCCCTAGAATAGATGCTGCATGCATACTACTGCGAAGCAGCTTGACTGCATACTGCATAAGCCCTTGCCTCTGCATCTCCTCAATAGGTGGGACTCACTGGCTTGGGTCTCCAGCATAGCCTCCCTGATTTCCCTAACACTGCAGCCATGGCTCTGTTTCTCTGAGTGCATAGCTCCTGGAGGTAGCTAACAGGCCCTTGGCTATCACTGCTGCCTTCACTCCTTCTGTCCTCAAGCCAGGGAAGGAACAAGGAGGTGGGGCACATTTGCATACCTCCATTATGGGTGCCGTAGCTGAGATATGGAGGAATAATGGTAGGCTGTGTCCCCCACGAGTCTCCCTGCCTTCACTTTTTGCCAAACAGGGCTTGCTGCCTTTTGGCCCATAGCACACTTTCCCGTCACTGTAGTCATGGCTGTGTTCCTCTGAGTACATACCTTCCAGAGGTGGCTGACAGGCCCTTTGTGATCACAGCTGCAGCTGTCTCTGCACATGCTGCCCCAGATTCAGAGAAACTGAAGAGATGGGACACTTTCAGGCACCTCCAGCATGGGACTCCACAGCTGAGATACAGAGGAGTGGCAGGCAGGTGTTGCACCCTACAACTAACTCCCCACCTCTGTAGTTCCTGCCAAACAGAAGTCACCAACTTCCAGTCTCCAATGCAGCCTTTCCACCGTTGCCTGCTCCCTGCAGTCATGGCTTATTCCTCTAAAAGCCCAGTTTCCTGAGGCCAGCAACAAACGGTCACAATCATTGCTCCCATTGATTCTGCTTCTACCACCCCAGGCCAGTTCAGGAGCAAGAAGGCTTCTCACCTTTATATGCTTCCAACAATGAAATTTAAACTGCTTGTGTGAGAGGGAAGTTCAAGTGTGCCATGTGTCCCATAGCTGCCAGCCTCCATTGCCCCAGCTGAGAGTTTCTGCTCTCCCTAGTGAAAGGCCCACATCGCAGCTGCCCTGCCCCAGACTAAATGTTTCAGCTTTGACCCAGAGCTCTATTAAAAACATAAGCCCCGCAGGCCTCTGATATTTCCTTGGGTTCCCACCGCCTAAGCATTCTGGCTACCCCCTCCTGAGAGTTCTGCCAGTGACTTGTGTACCAGGCCACACCTCACCATCGTAGTGAACATCTGAACTACAGTAGACCAAGTAGAAGAAAGAATTTCAATACATCAAAATGATTCCTTTGAACTAGCCCAGTCAGTCACAAATAAAGAAAAACGATCAAAAAACAAAACCTTTAAGAAATATGAGATTATGTAATGTAACTAAGCCTATAAGTTGTTGGAATTCGTAAGAGAGAAAAAATCTGGGAAGCATATTTGAGAGAATAATTCAATAATTTAAAAAAATTGCTAGAGGTATATATTCAGATATGAGAAATCCAGAGAACACCTGTGGGATAATACACAAGATGAACATTACCAATGTATATAGTCACCGGACTATCCAAGGTTAATACTAAAGAAAAAATTTTAAAGGCAGCTAGAGAAAAGGTTCAAATCATTTACGAAGGAAAACTAATTAGACTAACAGTGGACGTCTCAGCGGAAACCTTACAAGCCAGAAGATATTGCTGATGTATTTTTAGCTTCCATTTAAAAAAAAATGTCAGCTAAGAATTTTGTATCAGTACAAACTAAGCTTCATAAATGAAGAATAAATACTCTTTCCCAGACAAACAATCACTGAGATAATATGTCACCACTAGACTCATAGTACAAGAAATGCGCAAAGGAATTCTAAATATGGAAACTAAAGGATGATACTCGCCATCAGAAAAGGAAAGATATATGCAAAGCTCACAGACTCTGTAAAGCAACCACATAATTGAAACTGCAAAACAACTAGCTAACACCACTATGTCAGGAAGAAAACTTTACATACCAATATTAATCTTGACTCTAAATGACCTAGATACTCCACTTAAAACGTACAGATAAATTGGATAGATAAATAAGACCTAATCATCTGCTGTCTTCAAGAGATCTATGTCACATGTAATGACATCCATGGGTTAGAGAAATATCTGTTACACAAATTGAAAACAGAAAACATGTTGAACTACAATATTGAGTCAGAAATTTAAAAAAAAATGACTGAAAATAGAAATATAACATACAAAACCTCTGAAATACAGTGAAGGCAGTGCTAAGAGGAAAGTTTATAGCATTAAATGCCTACATAAAAAAAAACAGACTTTCAATTAGAAACCTGTTGGTGCATCCCAAAGAACTAGAAAAACAAGAACAAATCAAACCCAAATGTAGCAGAAGAAAAAAAAAATATTAGAGCAGAACTAAATGAGTTCGAGGTCAAAAAATGATACAAAGGATCAATTTAATAAAAGTTTGGTTTTTTGAAAGGATAAAGGAAATTGATAGAATACTAGCTAGGCTAAAAAAAAAGATTCAAATAAGTACAATTGGAAATTATTAAGGTGACATCACAACTGATACCAGAGAAATAAAAAAGATCATCATAGACTAGTATGATTACCTTGATGCACACAAAATAGAAAACCTAAGGACGTAAGACAAATAACAGTTCTTGCTTCAAGAAGTTCATTTATTCATTCACTCAATCACTGCTTCTTTCAACAAATATAAATTAAATGCCTATTATCATTTAGACACTTACAGGCACTGATGATACAGCAGAGAAAACTAATAATTTCCCTTTCAAAGAACATTCATTGTTTACATTCATTTTGTTATTTAAAGAATATTCCTAGAAATTATATATTTTCATTGTGTAGTAACTACAATATCTTTTTAATTTACAATGTCTGCTTTATGAAATTTTACAACTTTAATTTGATGATTCTTTGAGTTTTGCAGACATAGAAACATACTATTTCCAAGTAATGTTAAATTTTTATCTCTTAAACAATTTGATATTCTGTATTTCTCTGATTTCACTTATTCTACTGAATTGGCTAGAGTATCAAGATCAATGTAAAGTTGCTTCTTTAGTGGAAATGCCTCCAATGTTTCTCTTTTAAGAATAATATTCATATCAAATTAGAGATAATTGATGAAACTAAACTGTTCTTAATTTGGTTCTCAGCTTGAACTTTATTAGCATATAGAAACACTACTGATTTTTATCTGTTGATTTTTGTATCTTGAGACTTTACTGAAGTCACAAATCAGATCTAGGAGTCTTCTGGATAAATCTTTAGGATTTTCTACGTACACAATCATATCTTCAGTGAACAGAGATAATTTGACTTCCTCTTTCCCAATTTGGGGGCCTTTTCTTTCTTTCTCTTACCTGATAACTCTGTTTGGGACTTCCAGTATTACATTGAATAGAATTAGTGAAAGTAGGCATACTTATCTTTTTCCATTTCTCAGGAAGAATGGTTTTAACTTTTCCCTGTTCAATCTGACGTTGCCTGTAGTTCGTCCTACATGGCTCTTATTTTGAAATATGTTCGATCTATGCCTATTTTGTTAAGGGTATTTATTATAAAGAGTTGTTGGAGTTTATCAAACACTTTTTTGCATCTGTTGAGATGATCATGTAGTTTTCATTCTTACCTCTGTTTATGTGGTGGATCATGTTTATTGATTTATGTGTATTGAGCCATCCTTGCAACAAGGCACATTCAATCACAGTGAATTCTTTTCGATATATTGTTGGATTCTGTTTGGTAGTATTTCGTTGAGGAATTTTGCATTGCTGTTAATCAGGAATACTGACCTCTAGTTCTTTTTTTTTTTTTTTATTGTCATTTTGTCCTTTCCTGATATCAGTATCAAGGTGATACTGGATTTTTAGAATGAGTTAGGAAGATATCCCCCCTCCTTGATTTTTTGGAATAGTTTTAGTAAGGTTGGTATCAGCTTTTCTTTGTACATCTGGTAAAATCTGAGTTTGAATTCATGTGGTCCTGGGCTTCCTTTTTGTTAGGAGATGTTTTTATTACTGATTCAATTTTATTACTCATTATTGTTCTATTCAAGGTTTCTGTTTGTTCCTAGTTCAGTCCTGGAAGATTGTATGTTTATAGGACTTTATCCATTTCCTCCAGGTTTTCTAGTTTGTGTGCATAAAGGTCATCATAGTAGTATCTGAAAATCTTTTTTTATTTCTCTGGTATTAGTTGTGATGTCATCTTAATTATTTATGACTGTACTTATTTGAGTCTTTTTTTTCTTAGTCCATTGATATTGATAGCTTTCTATCAGTTTTCTTTGTCCTTTCATAGAACCAACCTTTTATTAATCTTTTGTAGATTGTTTTTTGGCCTCAAACTCATTTAGGTCTGCTCTAATACTTGTTTTTGTTTGTTTTTTTTTTTTTTTCCTGCTACCTTTGGTTTGTTCTTGTTTTCCTAGTTCTTTAAGATGCACCATTCGGTTTCTAATTAAAGCTCTTTCTACTTTTTATGTTTATTGATTTATGTATATTGAGCCATCCTTGCATCCCTGGAACAAAACGCATTTAATCACAGTGGATTATCTTTTTAATGTATTTTTGGATTCAGTTTGATAGTATTTTGTCGAAGATTTAATGCTATAAACTTTAATGCTATAAACTTTTCTCTTAGCATTGCCTTTGCTGTATCCCAGAGGTTTTGTATGTTATGTTTCTATTTTTATTCATTTTTTTAAATTTCTGACTTGATTTTGTTGTTTAACCACTTTTTGTTTTGTTTTGTTTTCAACTTGTGTAATAGATACTACTCCAACCCTTTACTTTGAGCCTGTGGTTGTCATTACATGTGAGATGGGTATCTTGAAGACAGCAGATGATCAGATTTTATTTATGTATCCAATTTGCCAATATATGTTTTAAGTGAGGTATTAAGGTCTTTTACATTCAAGATTAATATTGATATGTGAGGTTTTGTTCCTGACATAGTGTTGTTAGCTAGCTGTTTTGGAGCTTCAATTAATTAATTAGTTTCTTTGCATCTTAATACACTCTTTTCTTCATCACTGTTTCCCTGCTAGCCTCATGCATGTCTCCAAAGCTTTATGTATTGCCATATCTTTATGGTCTAAAGATCTCTACAGTTATTCAGAATGTGGGCTCTGGAATCAGACACCCTACTTGGAATTTTACCTCTATTATTTACTAGTTGCCTAAAATTGGGCCATGTATATAGCTTCTGTGTGCTTCAGTTTCTCACAGAAGTGTCTAAAAGGATATTTTAATAAGAAATAAATGAATGAAAAACACACATATATAGAGTTCATTGTATAGTGTGTGGCAGGTAGTGAGGGTACTCAATAAAATGGTAACCATCATCATTATCATCATCATCTTGTCTCCATTGTCCATATCTTTTAAACGTTTGGTGTGAGATGACATTTGACTTAAAAACTGATAAGACCTTCTGAGAACTTCTTTTGGTCATACATTTCCTTTTTTTTTTTTTTTTTTAGATGGAGTCTCACTTTGTTGGCTAGGCTAGAGTGCAGTGACATGATCTCAGCTCACTGCCACCTTCACCTACAGGGTTCAAATGATTCTCCCACCTCAGACTCCCAAGTAGTTGAGATTACAGGTGTGTACCACCATGCCTTGCTAATTCTTTTGCATTTTTAATAGAGATGGGTTTTACCATGTTGACCAGGCTGGTCTCAAACTCCTGACTTCGTCGACCTGCCCACTTCAGCCTCCCAAAGTGCTAGCGTAAGCCACTGTGCCTACATGTTCATATGTTTTCTATTCATGAGCATAGGGTGGCTTACTTTTTTCTAAATCTAAACTCAGCTCATCACTGAGGCTTCTTCATTCAAGAATACCTATTCAGTACCTAATATGGTGCTTGGCACATATGAATGCAATTAACATTTGTTTACTAAAGAAAAAGGTGCAAATTAAAAAAAACTGAACTGTTATTTGGTAAACATGGTGCTAGATGCTGGATACAAGGATATGTATGCTACCTTTTTATGTAAATTAATAATGGCTGTCATTTATTAAGGGTTCAGTGTAAGTTAAGGTCTGTTGTTAGATGAACTGCAAGTGTTATCCCCTGACAATCATTTTGAAGTAGGTATTGCTATTCCTGTTACACAATTAAGGTAACTGAGGTTTGTCCAAGGTCACGTGGATAGTAGTGGAAGAGACATAATTCAAATCAGTGTCTTTCTGATTCTAGAGGTCAAGCTCTTATACTTTGCAAATGTATGAATAACTTAACCTCCCGCTGCAATTACTTGAACTCCCACCACAATGACTTGAACAAGCAATACGAAAAAGTTATTGACTTTCTAATAGTAGAAGATTAGTAAGCTTTTCTACTGCTGCTAATTTTAGTGAACCAGAGTGCATGGATCTACTCCTTTATGTGTCTTTGTACAGCTCACAAGCTAAGGAGTTTTTTTTTGTTTGTTTGTTTTTTTACATTTTTAAATGTTGGAAAAACCCAAAAGAATAATACTTTGTGACATGTTAAAATCATATGGCTACCTACATACTACCCTCAATTTTGCCTTTTGCCCTGCAAAGCCTCAAGTATTTACTATCTGACCGTTTATAGAAAATGTCTGCCTAATCTTGAACTAGACTATTTGGGATGCCCTTCAGCAATGTGAGTAATGCATATGCCATAGATGATTTACAGAAAAATGTACCTTTAGCAAATAGATAAATTAGCTCTACAGAATTTCTGGCAACTGTTTTCTTAAATTTCAGTGTAAAAGAGTGAGAATAATGACAAAATAGAAGCAAAAATCAAGACTACTAGTACATTGAGCTGATGCTTAATGTAAAAAATGATATTCTCTGAAGAATGTTTTGATATAATTAATGAAAAATTTCACGCAAAAGTAACCTGTTAAGTATAAATGATTTTAAATATGCTTTTAAATGGAAGACAATAAACTGAATCTTTCCTTAAACTTGAGTATTATCCAAAGACTACTTTACATATTAGTTCAGCCTAAATGAAGATCACAAATTAAAACCTTCTGAAATAATTGAAAGGTAAGAAGGAAAGAATTGAGCCAAGAACAGGGAGCAGATTTGCTTTAAGGTAAGGCATGAAGTTTTTAGCCAAGATGTGTAAGATAAGCTGAAAATCGATCACTAGTCAGCCGAGTTATGAAATAAAACAGCTTCGAAAGATTTTTTTTAATTAAACATGGTGTAAATGATTCAGATAGAACTGTTGAGGTTATAGCTTGTAAAAGGAAAAAAATGCAAATCTGTGTTACTTGATTAAACTATACAACAGCAAATGAGCTAAGGGAATCAAGAAAGCAAGCAATTTACATCTTAAGGCACTTGATCAGGAGGCCAGAATTATTGTAAATGCTTCACAACACACAAATACAGTTGAAAACAAGTTTGGCAGAGCAAAATACTCGAGCACACATATTCAGACAGCATAAGAATTCCTGTAAAGGACCGTTTTGATTTTTTACTTTGGTTATGGTGTAACTAAAACCAAAACCACAACCTTAGTGTATTGATGGTTATACCATAACCAAAGTAAAAGAAATCAAAATGATCCTTTACAGGAATTATTAGGCCATTTGGGAATGGATTGACTTTGCAAAGGGAAAAAACCTATTGCTTTATTAAAATACAGTTCTCAGATTGCAAAGCATAATGTTATACTCAGAGTTAAAGAAACTGTCTTAAAAATATACTCACCACTTAATTATATTTTTCTCATTAGATGTGTGGAAAAGAAATAATTGTGTCATCTGTAGGGGCTGTTCTAAGTAGAGACTAGTGGAGGCAAAAATTGCCTGGATGAGTTGAAAGATACATAGCAGAACGAAGTTTCTTGTAGATAATAACTGCCATCACCGTTAGTCAAAGAAACACTGCTAGCTTTAAACTATGGTAGTTTCCTAGAAACTCTAGGTTTTTTTTTTTGAGAAAATATTTGCAAAGTATTCATCTGACAAGGGATTAATGTCCAGAATATCCAAGGAACTGAAACAACTCAATAGCAGAAAAACAAATAATCTGATTTACAACTGGGCGAAAGAGCTGAATAGATACCTCTCAAAGAAGACATATAAATGAACAACAAATTCATGAAAATGTGCTCAACATCATAATCATCGGGGAAATTCAAATCAAAACCACAGTGAAACATTATGCCTTCCCAGTTAGAATGGCTGTTATAAAAAAGGCAAATATAACATATGTCAATGAGGATACAGAGAAAGGAGAACTCTTTTTTTATGATATTTGTTTTCTTTTATTGTTTGCAAATACTGTGTATAGTTGTATCATATATAGATAATTTTGTATGTTTTTCAATTATATTTTAAGTTCTGGAATCCACGTGCAGAACGTGCAGGTTTGTTACTTACGTATTCATGTGTCACGGTGGTTTGCTGCACCCACTAACCCATCATCTACATTAAGTATTTCTCCTAATGCTATCCCTCCCCTAACTGCCCCCACCCCAACAGTCCCCGGTATGTGATGTTTTCCTCCCGGTGGCCATGTGTTCTCATTTTTCAACTCCTACTTATGAGTGAGAATATGCGGTATTTGGTATTCTTACTGTGTTAGTTTGCTGTGAATGATGGTCTCCAGCTTCGTCCACATCCCTGAAAAGGACATGAACTCATCCTTCTTTATGGCTGCATAGTATTCCATGGTGTACATGTGCCACGTTTTCTTTATCCAGTCTATCACTGATGGACATTTGGGTCAGTTCCAAGTCTTTTCTATTGTGAATAGTGCTGCAATAAACATACGTGTGTGTGTGTGTGTGTCTTTATAGTAGGATAATTTATAATCCTTTGGGTATATACCTAGTAATGGGATTCCTAGGTCAAATTCTATTTCTGGTTGTAGATCCTTGAGGAATCACCACACTGTCTTCCACAATGGTTGAACTAATTTACACTCCCACCAACATTGTAAAAGCATTCCTATTTCTCCACATCCTCTCCATCATCTGTTGTTTCCTCACCTTTTAATGATTGCCTTTCTAACTGGCGTGAGATGGTATATCGTTATGGTTTTGACTTGCATTTCACTAATGACCAGCCATGTTGAGCTTTTCTTCATATGTTTTTGGCTGCATAAACATCTTTTGAGAAGTGTCTGTTCATATCCTTCCCTCACTTTTTGATGGAGTTTTTTTTTTTTCTTGTAAATTTGTTTAAGTTCCTTGTAGGTTCTAGACATTAGCCTTCTGTCAGATGAATAGATTGCAAAAATTTTCTCTCATTCTGTAAGTTACCTGTTCACTCTGATGATAGATTTTTTTATTTTCCTGTACAGAAGCTCTTTAATTAGATCCCATCTGTCAATTTTGGCTTTTGTTGCCATTGCTTTTGAATGTGTTAGTCATGAAGTCTTTGCCCATGCCTAGGTACTACATGGTATTGCGTAGGTTTTCTTCTAGGGGTTTTATGGTTTTAGGTCTTAGGTTTAAGTCTGTTATTGATCTTGAGTTAATTTGTATATAAGGTATAAGGAAGGGGTCCAGTTTTAGTTTTCTGCATATAGCTAGCCAGTTTTCCCAACACCATTTATTTTAATAGGAAATCTTTTCCCCATTGCTTGTTTTTGTCAGGGTTGTCAAAGATCAGATGGTTGTAGATATGTGGCATTATTTCTGAGGTCTCTGTTCTCTTCCTTTCGTGTATATATCTGTTCTGGTACCAGTATCATGCTGCTTTGGTTACTGTAAACTTGTAGTATACTTTGATATCAGATAGCATGTTGCCTCCAGCTTTGTTCTTTTTACTTAGGATTGTCTTGGCTATACGGGCTCTTTATTGGTTCCATATGAAATTTTAAGTAGTTTTCTAATGCTGTGAGGAAAATCAATGGTAGCTTGAAGGGCAAAGCATTGAATCTATAAATAACTTTGGGCAATATGCCTGTTTTCATGATACTGATTCTATCCATGAGCATGGAATGTTTTTCCGATTATTTTTGTCCTCTGTTATTTCCTTGAGCAGTGATTGGTAGTTTTCCTTGAAGAGATCCTAAACATATCTTGTGAGTTATATTCCTAAATAAAAGAGAATTTTATTCTCTTTGTAGCATTTGTGAATGGGAGTTCACTCATGATTTGGCTGTCTGTTTGTCTTTTATTAGTGTATAGGAATGCTTGTGATTTTTTCACATTGATTTTGTATTCTGAGAATTTGCTGAAGTTGCTTATCAGCTTAAAAAGATTTTGGGCTTAGATGATGGGGTTTTCAAAATATGCAATCATGTAATGTGCAAACAGAGATAAATTGACCTCCTATCTTCCTATTTAAATACTCTTTATTTCTTTCTCTTGCCTGATTGCCCTGGCCCGAACTTCCAATACTTTGTTGAATCAGAGTGGTGAGAGAGGACATCCTTGTTTTGTGCCAGTTTTCAAAGAAAATGCTTCCATCATTTGCCCAGTCAATATGAAATTGGCTGTGGGTTTGTCATAAATAGCTCTTATTGTTTTGAGTTACATTCCATCAATACCTAGTTTATTGAGTGATTTTAGCATGAAAGGGTGTTGAATTTTATCAAAGGACTTTTCTGCATCTATTGAGATAATCGTGTTTTTTGTCATTGGTTCTGTTTATGTGATGGATCACATTTATAGATTTGTGTATGTTGAACCTGCCTTGCATCCCAGGGATGAAGCTGACTTAATCATGGTAGGTAAGCTTTTTCATGTGCTGCTGGATTTAGTTTGCCATTATTTTATTGAGGATTTTTGCATTGATGTTCATCAGAGATACTGGCCTGAAATTTTATATTTTTGGTGAGTCTCTGCCAGGTTTTGGTATCAGGATGATGCTGCCCTCATAAAATGACTTAGGGAGGAATCCCTCTTTTTTGGAATAGTTTCAGAAGAAACAGTACAAACTCCTCTTTGTACCTCTGGTAGAATTTGGCTGTGAATATGTCTGTTCCTGGGCTTTTTTTGGTGGTAGGCTATTAATTTCTGCCTCAATTTCAGAAATTGTTATTGGTCTATTTGGAGATTTGACTTCTTCCTGGTTTAGTCTTAGGAGGGTGTATGTGTCCAGGAATCTATTGATTTATTCTATATTTTCTAGTTTATTTGTGTAGAGGTACTTCTAGAATTCTGGATGGTAATTTTTATTTCTGTGGGATCCATGGAATATCCCCATTATCATTTATTTTTGTTTCTGTTTAATTCTTCTCTCTCTTCTTTTTTATTAATCTGGCTAGTGGTCTATCTATTTTGTTAATCTTTTCAAAAATCCAGCTCCTGGATTCATTGATTTTTTAGAAGGATTTTTCGTGTCTCTGTCTCCTTCAGTTCTGCTCTGATCTTAGTTATTGCTTGTCTTCTGCTAGCTTTTGAATTTGTTTGCTCTTGCTTTTCTAGTTCTTTTAATTGTGATGTTAGGGTGTTGATTTTATATCATTTCTGCTTTCTTCTGTGGGCATTTAGTGATATTAATGGAAATAAATTTGATTTTTAAAATTTTTCAGAGTAATTTTGAATTCATTCGATATAGAAGAGTAGGCTTTTAGGTAAAGTATTACTTCTGCTACCAATCTTCAAACTACAGAGCACTGTCAGGAGGGTGGGGTGTATTTTTACATCATAGTCTTTTCCATATTCTTCAAATAAGGAACAAAATCATGTTGTCCAGTTGCCTATTATTTTCCAAAAAGCATGTCCTGGAATCTTGGAATAACCCCCTTTGCTGTTATTTCTTATACAAAGATTGGCACTGGATACATATATTATTAAAAATATTTTTACTTTATTTTACAGTATATCTTCTATTATATGTCAAACGCTATGAAAACTTTAAAATGTAATTAATTATGATGTGAATGTAAAGTCTTGTAATGCATAATTTAGAAGATATGAATGACACATTTTCTCAATTGTAATAGAAGAATATTCATTTCAGCAACTTTTTTCTATGTTAGGTTTCCTTAGATAAGTCATCACAAAACTACTGAAAGATATAACCTTGTAAATAAGTGGGATAAATTTTTTATACTGATAACATTATTTTTCTGTGTTAGAGTAGCAAATGAATTATCAAAATATAAAATATATTTTACTTGCCATTCATTGTAATAATGGGTATTAGGAAAATTATTTCATAAATATGAACATACACATACACACTGAACTAGGTTTTAAATTATAGGCAATATATAATTACACTTTGAAAATAGGTTTTGAACTTAGAGTCATAGGCTGTGACTTAAAGTCATGAAATTTTTAGCCTCTAAAGGTGTAGTCCTGGTGTGAAAAACTACCTTCCTTCAGGTTAAATCTGGCCTCACAAGTGTTTTTATATTTTTACACTTCCAGTGTAAGAGCAGAATAGGCAGATAGTCCAATTTAAGAAAGGCTGAAGTTTTGCCAGGGGAATAAAATGAAGGGAGAAAAGGATAAGGAGTCATAAAGGTAGGCAAGGAAGTAATTATATAATGAAATATTATAAAATATAAAATAACTGAAGAGAATAGTTAGACCTGAAAACTTGAGAGATAATTTTTAAAATCTACAACTTTTAAGAATTGATAGACTAAATGATTTGCTGATTTTACTATATGACATCCTTTTCCTATTGTTATGGATTTGTAGTTCTCAAAATCTCTATATATGGTATATTTATTTTTTCACATTTTTCTTTTTTATGCTGAGCTTTATTATTTTCTAAGTCCTTTAGTTGATTAAGACTGATCCAAATTTAGAAAAAAATGAAATTAGAAGTAAACAAATAAGGATTATTTATCTAATTATTTATGTAGATGGTAGTAATTTTATCAAATGCATAAAACCTCTGCCAGAGTTCATAGACTATATTCACATTAGATAAACACACTGATATACAACTTTTTAAGATTATTTTATCATATATATTATTCAGTGTTGAAGTAGCTTTTTATAACAGATGAAATACAAAATAAAAGGCCTAAAATCAAAAACATTTTTATCACACTCTGTGGACAATTTATCATTTCACAAAAGCAACTGCAATTTACTGTTTCACTTATGATGTAGTTAAAAGTGTCTTGCTCAAGGGAAGCACATGCTGGTTTGCTTTGGTTTCTTTTTTATAATCAGTAAACCCACTGGAGGAATGATTCATATCTGATAATATGTAAAGTGAAAATGGCAAGCCATAGCATGAGCTTACTCATCTGACCTGTTATATATAACCAGAGAAAAAATGTGGCTAAAGAAAGTTTCATTACAATTTGCCATTATTTCTGTAGATCTTCCTTCCTGCTTCTCCAGCTGTATCTTAGTTCAGTTCTTATCTTCATATAATGGATTTTAGTATATTTTTGAGATACCTATAATTAGCTTAACTGATATTTTGAAGTGACAGTTTTTATTAAAAATTAACATTTTCTAAAGGTGATAGATGTCCTATTCATAGGTGACTGAGAACAAATATTTAAAGTAATTACACCGTTATTTCATGTGGTGTAATAGGAAAGTATTTACTCAAATAATTACCTAATTTTAGTGAATGTAAGTTTCCTAATCATAAATGGGGGTAATAAGCCCTGTGATATCTGTTTACAAACTGATCACAGACTCAGAAGTTTGCAGATGCCAATAAAACACCAAAATCTTCATATTTCTATGGCTTTTCTATCAAGGTACTATTCAACACTCACGATTTTATTTTAGGAACTATTATTAAGAATCTCGTTTGGCATAGAATGTATTATGGTAGCTGTTCTGTGCAGACTAATGACTACATATTAGAAAACGCTAATTTAATGTTTTTTCAAAATATATGTAAGAACTGCTTTTTCAGTTCTTCCTCCGAAACTAATTTTAATAAGATGTCCTTATTGAAGATGATTTTAATATTTCTAAAACCAACGTGCTAGCTTCCAAACATTGAATTGCTTTTGACATGGTGTATTTTTTAAAACTTTAGAATCAAACACATTGACTTTGATTTGCCAACTCTATTAAATATCCGGCTGCAGTGAATTTTTTACTTGCTTTTTACATAGATTGACTCATCTTTCTTTTAAAGGATTAATCTTTTAGTAAATTTATTTTTTATTTTATTTCACTAAAAATTTTTTTCTAATTTTTATGGGTACATAGTGGGTATATAATCATCTAGTAAATTTAATATAGCATTTTTATTTTAAATTTCTGTCTGTAACATGATGTGCACATGTCTTAAGTATAAAATAAAGTGAAATGATATGCAAAAGTTTTTTGTCATTTTTTTTATTATAGTTTAACTTCTGAGATACATGTGCAGAATGTTCCGGCATGTTACACATGCCATGACAGTTTTCTGCACCCATCAGCCCGTCCTCTACATTATGTTATTTCTCCTAATGCTATCCATACCCTAGCCACCCACCCAAACCAACAGGCCCAAGTATGTGATGTTCCCCTCCCTGTGTCCATGTGTTCTCATTGTTCAACACCCCCTTATGAATGAGAGTTTGGTTTTCTGTTCCTGTGTTTGTTTGCTGTGAATGATCGTTTCCAGCTTTATCCATGTCTCTGCAAAGGACATGAACTCATCCTTTTTACGGCTGCATAGTGTTCCATGGTGTCTATGTGCCACATTTTCTTTATCCAGTCTATCATTGATGGGCATCTGCGTTGGTCCAAGTCTTGTGCCGTTGTGCACAGTGCTACAGTAAACATGTGGGCATGTTTCTTTGTGTAGAATAATTTATAATCCTTTGGGTATACACTCAGTAATGAGATTGCTGGGTCAAATGGTATGTCTGGTTCTAGACCCTTGAGGAATAACCACACTATCTTCCACAATGGTTGAACTAATTTACGCTATCACCAACAATGTAAAGGTGTTCGTATTTCTCCACATCCTCTCCAGCATCTCTTGTTTCCTGACTTTTTAATGATCACCATTCTAACTGGTGTGAGATGGTATCTGATTGTGGTTTGATTTATATTTCACTAATGACCAGCAATGATGAGCTTTTTTCCATACATTTGTGAATATGTCTGCATAAATGTCTTCTTTTGAGAAGTGTCTGTTCATATTCCTCACCCACTTTTTGATTGGGTTGTTTTTTTCTTGTAAAGTTGTTTAAATTCTTTATAGATTCTGGATAATAGCCCTTTGTCAGATGGATAGATTACAAAAATTTTCTTCTATTCTGTAGCTTTCCTGTTCACTCTTATGATAGTTTCTTTTGCTGTGCAGGAGCTCTTTAGTTTAATTAGTTTCTGTTTGTCAATTTTGGCTTTTGTTGCCATTGCTTTTGGTGTTTTAGTCGTGAAGTCTTTGCCCATGCCTATGTCTGGAATGGTACTGTCTAGGTTTTCTTCTAGGGTTTTTATGGTTTTAGGTCTTATATTTAAGTCTTTAATCCATCTTGAGTTAATTTTTTATAAGGTGTAAGGAAGGGGTCCAGTTTCAGCTTTTTGCATATGGGTAACCAGTTTTTCCAATACCATTTATTAAATAGGGAATCATTTCCCCATTGCTTGTTTTGGTCAGGTTTGTCAATGATTAGATGATTGTCAATGTGTGATGTTATTTTTGAGGCCTCTGTTCTGTTCCATTGGTCTAGTAGTCTTTAAAAAACAGAAATGAACATTTACTTCCAGGAAGCCTGGCAGAGACTAGGTATGTTAGTAGCTAGTATAACTATTTTCATTCATTTCCTTTTATCTCCTTTCTCTTTTATAAACATTTAGAATATCAAAAATAGTTTGTGAAGGAAGTCTGACCAATTTTTATTATAGGATATTTGCATGGAACGCAAAAAAAATTGACAATGACCTGAATAATCCTGATGATAATTACAGGAACAATAAATACAGCTAATTGAAAACTTCAACATGCAATCACTTTGCAAATGAGACAGCAAATACCATGTCAATATTAGAAAACTTGTCAGTTGTTTTTACAGAAATCATAGAAAATAAAGCTGAAGATCTCTCATATGTAGTAAGCAGCTCAATTCCTCCATCTTTCATTAATGAATCTGATATTCAAATGTCAGTAATTAATTAAACTTAATGAAACTTGTCCTGACACCTAGTCTAATATAATTTGCCTTTTCGATGGTCTTTCTTTTTGTAAAATGTCAAAATCTCAATTTTACAAAAAAAGTTTAAAATTTGTAATAGATTGTATCTGTGTTCAGAGCACTTATAGAGAATTAATTGAGAGTCCCTGGAGCACTGATAGTCTAAAACTCATCAGGTCCAGCTACAGGATAATATATAGCCATGAACACCTCAAGATGAGCACTCCATTCCTATTCCTTTTTCTAAATACAACTCCTATAAGCTCAACATTGCCACTTACTCAGAAGAGACTTACTTAAGAATGGGAAATATAAGTCCAGGAACAAATCAACTGCAGCGTTGTATTTCTAATTGTATAGCTTTTATTGTCCTGTCTTGAGCCTTTTCCTCACTCCTCCCCAATAACTAAACCAACCTATTGTATTTAACATACTTAAGAATACAAGATCAGTTTCCAGAATCTCTTACGTACTATCTCTCTTGAGAGTTTTGGGTACTCTCTTTCCCGCCAACACTTGAAAATAATTTTTTTAGGAAGTAATTTTTGAAATATTTTTCAGATGTTTTTATTTATGTACATATAGCTCACATTCTACCCACTGAAGGTGTCTCAGGAGGTTTAAAAAAAAAATAGAAAAAAACTTTCTGAGTAGTTCGCCAAGTTGCTCAGCCCAGTCTATTACCACTTGTTACCTTTATCAAGTCTCTGAAATCTTTCAGGAGAAATCTTTTAAGGACTGGGGCTATCTCCATTTTGTTTTTGCTCCTCTTAAGTTTAGAGTCAAATCTGTAGCCAACTTCCAATAATTTATAAAAATATATAATTTATATTCCTAAATACTTTTTTTGCCCTGCAGACTTGTCATACTCATTTTATCTGCACCTGGAATTCCTCAACTATTGTTTTATTTATTTATTTATTTATTCTTGAGGCAGATAAATATTTTAATCTGCCTTAAATACTTTGTGGAACAATACAGGGATGAAAAGAGTAACTGAAGAAAGTCAAGAGGGAAAGAAGAAAAGAAGACAAAATGGAAGGAAAGAAGGAAGGAAGGGAGGGAGGGAGGGGAGGAAGGAAGAGAAGGAGGGAGGGAGAGAGGGGAAAGAAAAAGAAGTAAAGAAAAAATCTAAAGTGTGTGTGTGTGTGTGTGTTGATGTTTTTATAGCTCACATTTAGAGAAATAGTGTAAAGTGCTACATGGCAAATGGCTCAGGATATTTATTTGGTCACTGATGAGTATGGCTGTGACAAGCTAAAGCTTTGAAAACTTGGGCTTATATAAATATTTGGTGAGCCAGACCACTGTGAACTATGGACAGTTGGCCCAAGTAGGTATGATTAATTCATTTATATATCTAGATGCTTTACAGTTTTTCTGTGTAACCAGTACCTACCATACTGTTCAATGTATAGTGTGTTTTGAACAAATATTTGTTAAATACATTCATGAAATGGTTTGTCTTACATCTGACCGATATGACTCATATCTCACATTCCAGATCTACATTCTGTCATCTAAAGCTCTCAATAATGTCATTTATTTATGTATCCCCCCCCCCCCGCTTTTTTTTTTGCATGGTTCTTCTAGGATGAAAAGGTGCAATAATTCTGCTAGCCAGAATTCTAGTTAAAGCTTTCCTTTTAAACTCTGAGTGAGCTTCTTAACTCAGAAAAAGAAAGGTCAGAGCAAAGACAAAGTCTGGAGCCCTGTGACTTTTGATCACAAAATTTCTCCTCTGGTTTCTTAAGTTGACTATTTGTACATGTGCTTTATAGTATGTTCAGAAAGATATTTATTTCCGTTTGTATTTTGAACCTGAATTTTAGAGTCTTCATATTGTGATTTTTATTTTTACTCCCTTTTTATTTTCTTGTAAAGGTAAAAAATGGAACATACAAACACATATTTCTGACCTTGCATAATTGCAGTAAAACAATTCAATCCCATGTCTATAAAAGTTCTTGGTCTTTTTTTCCATTTATCTTCTTAATACATGTAATGTATCATCTGCACGTACATCCACTGAAAGATTTCAAAGTTATCTGATTAAATACCTCCGAAGAAATTAACTACTTTCTGTTCTCAGTGAGAGATGAACAAATCGCTAAATTTTCACTCACACTATTCAGTCTAACCATCATCCCCATGAACCAAGAGTTTTTTCACCTAAACCATTCTTCCTTAGATCAACCATAATCTTGCCTGGCACAGGACCACTTTTACAGATAATAATGTTTCACTTTTCTTTCTTTCTGGGGGAATGAGTTAAGTGAGAAATGTACACACCCCATGAAAGTATAGACCTCTTTTTAGTATTTCTCTATATGTCTTTAAGAAAAAAAAAAAGAATCTCACAATTAAAAAAAAATACATTTATCTTTGGGCTTCTGGTGCTATAGTTTCCCGGAAATAATGACACAGAGACAGTTCTATGAGGAAATGTTGAATTGTGCTTGTATTAACTGCTGGTACAAAATAAAGCAATTACAGTGAAGTATTACATTTTGAGTCACTGGGATCAAAACACAATTTAGGTCATAATTATTCTATAATTTTCTTTTCTTTGTGTGTTTAATTTCTAGGCCATGCCTGTACTTCAATTCCTCAGAAATAGGCATTAATTTAGGACTGTTTTCTATTAAAATAATCTTGTAAGTACAATAGGTTGACTTGAAATGTCATAAAAATAAGCATAATATAAACTCGTAGTAAATGTATTGAAATAGATATATGTTTTAGAAATCATTTAAGAAATTCAGTTAAAATAAATTGATATCCAAATGGCCTTCTAGGATTTATAGATTCAATGAAAATGAAAAGAGGAAAGTAAAACCATATAATCCCTAGAGATATTAAAGCCAGGCATGGTGGCTTTCCCCTGTAATCCCAGTACTTTGGGAGGCAGAGGCCAGAGGATTGCTTGCGACCAGCCAGGGCAACACAGTGAGACTCTGTTTCCACAAAGAATGCACTCCAGCCTGGGTGACGGAGGAGACTTTCAAAAAAAATATATATATATATATATAAAATACACATATATATACACACACATATATATACATACACATACACACACACACACACACACACACACACACACACATATAGATATATATAGCCACAACCACTGCCTCACCATCCTGTGTTGTATTTCTAGGAGTAAAGTAAAAGGAAGTCAAATTAGAAATTTTGCCATGCTTTGATTTCATATTAACATCATTTGTTGGAAAAAAGCCCCTATCTCTAAGAATCAGTGCATTTGAATTTAAAGCCATGATTCTCATATATTAGTTTGTTTATTACAGACAAACATCTATATATTGTATTATCTCACACATAGGAAATTCAGAAAGAAACAAGCATGATATGTAGTAATAGAATTAAGAGCAGTAACCTTGTAGGTACATGTGTTTGAAAATGACTGACTTGATTTTCACTGCTATAGAAGTTAATGTATGTATTTTTTAAATAACAACCCTCCAGAAAAGTAGAGCTAGAACTGCTTTTTCTTTTGTCTTGCTACTTTGTGAAAAGCTTAACTGTTTATAAAGAGACACAGAATTTTGTATAAAATCCTAAGCACATTCTACAATAATGAATACATCTCTGCTGATTTATTTGGTGTCATGTCTTCACTGTTTATTAGACCCCCATGATTTTGGATGTTTCAGAAAATTTGGTTATAAATTCAGCAAAATAATAAGTAAATTGTTACTCATCTCAAAAATATAATGTATAGAATCTGTCTTAGAATATTATAGACTGATAATTTATCTCGTCCATATCCACTAGTATATTTTCTTGATTGTTCAGTTTATTTGTCAGATTAATACTACATTTAAGCTCTATCTTGTATTGCTACAAAGCATATTATTTTAGCATGAAATAATTAAAATACATTTTAAAAATTTCTTTTACAATATGGGCCTAATGGAAGAAATGGCAGAACATTTCAAAGAAGTATTCTTACCGTGGAAACATGATTTTACAGACCCTGAATTCTTAGTTTATTTGTAAAAATATTGAACTCCTACCATTTGCAATAAAGTATTTGAAAAATTGTCTTATTGATCAACCTTGCCCAAGAAAAGGGAAAGGGGCCTATGTACTGATATATAAATAGTGTAATAAGCAATAATAGAATTACAAGTAAAATTACACAACATTCCCTTTTGGACCATTTTCTTTTTAGGAAAATCTTTTCAAACTGTGTAAATGCAATGTAGTTTAAGGGAAGGCAATTTAACTCCAATACCATAATTTCTTATAGATAAAAGTGAGTGTTTTGTTAAATAATATTCCCAGATTAATCAAAATGGATGAGTGCACTTAATTCACAAAGTTCATTCTAGTCTTTCATAAAATGAAAGTAACATAACTTTCTTATTCACATTTATAGAAAAAGAATACCTTGTATTTTCATTATACTTTGTTAGAGCCTGCAAGTCTCTGTAATTTGGCATATTCATGCTTGGTTTTACACATCATTCCTAGTATGACATATAACGAAGCAGCAGTTTGAACACCAAACTCTCTAACCATTTCTATTTCTCTTCTCACTGTGAGTGAATGAGCATTATTGGTAGTAGAAAGATCAATATGTAGGAAATATTTTAAAAACATCAAAATAACTAGTTGTGTTAAAAAAAACGATATTGTCTAGTTTCTATACTGGCAATTTCAATGGACTATAAATAAAAATAAAGAATGTGGTTTTTCTATGGATGATAGTGATTTATTTCCATTGTAGTATTTAAAGTTAGATGATGTAGATATATTTTAAAGGCCACTGGTCACTGATTAACAAACAAAAAGACACTTTGTCAAGATAACGATAGAAAGTAAGTACAAGTTACAATCGTGAGTAATTCTTTACATTCTTTTTTTGCCTTGCATCTAAATGTCGTATTATGTTGACAGATCTGGGAAATTTTAGTGGCCGGACAAGAAGTGCAGTCTCTGTGAGAGAAGGCCAGGGGGTCGTTCTGATGTGCTCTCCTCCACCTCATTCACCAGGTACAGTAGGATCCCATTCCTTACTGTTGCTGCTGCTGCTGCTGCTCTCTTTTGCTATATGTTCATTCTTTTAGACAGTGTATTGATGGGAGAATATTTCAGGTGAAATGTGCGTGGTTTTCTTGACATGTATCAGAGTGCCACATGAATAATTACAGATCATGTACTCTAAATACCATTAGACAGCAGACTGAACTCCAATGATAAGATTGTTTTATTGCCATTGTTGACTGTCATAACAACATAACTGTGATTGCCTGGAGCAACAGTAAGAATGTGTTGCCACCAGTGAAGAATGTATTGCCTGGAGCACAAGGGAAGCGATAAACTGAGACAATGAAAACTTTTCAAAATAGTTGGGAGTATCAGAGTTGAGTTAACTAAATACCAATGTGCATCTTGTTTCAGAAGATAAACTGGATACTTATTTGTTTATGGTGTTCTTTGCCACACTGGCATAAGAACTTCTAAAAAATGCTTTTTTTGAGTTTCAAACAAAACTGCAATTTACTTGGTACTTTTTTGGCTACTTAAGGTCTTGTTTGTAAAAGTCATGGCGTGTACTTTATATGGCTTGAGGAAACAGAAAACTAAACTGTATTCAGATTAATCATATGTCCTTTTGCCAGCTTATAGCTAACTATATCCATTTTTTTTAAGTTCTGTAATTTGAGATGAGTACTCCTTTGGAAATTTTTTATAGCTTACCTGTAATATAACTTAAGATCAGTTAGAGAGAGAGAGAGAGAGAGAGAGAGAAAGAGCACAAGGAAGAACCAAGAAATAAAAGCCTTAGTTAATACCTGGAAATAGAATTCAGGATCTTGGTATCCAAGTCATTTTTTCTTTAATTAGAGTGATGGCCATATTTGTTTCTAGGTTATATTATCAGTATAGTAATGGAGCCCAATTTGGCTTTACTGTACACATATTTTTTTTAAATAACAAAATGGCCTACATTGACTTTCTTAAGGCTTCTTTACCTTTATCTGATCCCCCTTCTATATTTTTTAATTGAAAAGAAAGTGTGCTGCATATCAACAGAAACATATTTTTGAAAACATTTTTATTTGAAACTCAGATGATAATTACAGTTAGGAATAGTTGTTGAGTTCTACCCCTCCAATTCCTGTAAATCAATCCAGTTACTCCATTTTTCTGTGAAAAGTTTGGGGAGTTTACAGTAAACATATCTAGTGTCACCTGCATCTAAATCCAGATTTAGATTCTTTCAAGACAACATCTGTTTTAATTTTTTTAACGGATAAGACAAAAATTTCTATTACTTTTATGGAAATTGTATAGCATTAATATAGGTCATATCTTATGTTGGTTATTAAACAGATTTCATTCAAAGGGGGTATTAGTTGAATACTTGTTAGAGATTGCAAAAAAGGAAAAAAGAAGGAGAAGGAGTAGGAGAATATAACAGGCTTTATAGAGGATAAATGAATCTATCATTAGACTGACAGGAATTAACAACATAAAGTGAACCCTTTGGGAAAATAAGTAAGATTTTCTGAGGTATGATCTGTATTGCAAGGTTGTTGGAATGTGTATTTTTAAACAAAGTGAAATGGAAGAGGTTAATACAGAAATCAAAACTGCAGGATAACCCATAGATAAATTATCCATATGTCAGAGAAAACTGTATACAAATTTCTGGTGGGCAAATACAATGCAATGAATTGCATATATGATAAGATAAACATGAGATACAAATAGGCATTAATAACTTATTAAATAAAAAATATTGTGATCTATGATTGAGATCAATATATGTAAATAAAATGACTGTTCAGTAAACTTGTTTTACAACCAAACTCAGCCACTTGGCCAAGGCCAACTTGATATGTTATTACCGACAGCTGCAGTCTCTCAATTGCCACATTTACAAGCTTTCTATTTTCTGAATGGAATCCACTATCTTCTACTCACTCCTTTAGTACTCTAATTCCAGAAGTCCTTTAATCTCATAGAAATCTACGAATCATTGATCCTACCCCATTTTCACTTTACTCCTACTCCTTTGAGTCTCTTTTCTCCTTCAATTAGTATCATATTCTTTTATACAGCTTCAGTTTCCTCATCTCTCTTTTGCTTTATCATACTGACATGCCAGTTTGCAAAACCCTAAACATGATACAAATCCAACTCCTAGCCTACTGCATATATGAATCTATCAGGTTAATATTACTGTTAAAAAATCCCCAAAACCAAAGCATACGCACAAAACAAACAACAAAAAAAGAGTTATGCAAACTCCTATCATTTTAATATGCAAATGATAAGTTTCACATGCATCTTAATGTTATCTAGAACTTACAAAAAAAAAAAACTTGTTATTTTTACTATACTTTAGTCAAATATTTTATGTGTCTTCCCCAGTCTCCCTCTCAGGTGATAAACTTACATCCTATTATGTTGTGAAAGGGAGAGCAATTAGAAGATACCTTCCACAAGCCCTCATCACCAAGTCACACGCCAATTATCATCTGTAGCCATACATTCTGGTTTCCCATTTTTAAGTATATGGTGTAGTATACAGCAAACAGTACAGTATAGTACATGCATTGTTGCAGTTCTAAGACTTATCTCTCAACTTATGCACTGTAGTTCATCTTTTCTTTGCCTACTGAAATTGTTTTTAGCAATGCTCCTTCTTTCTTCTGCATTTTTATCAGAGATTGCTTATTCTTTTGGAACAGTGCCATCAGCATGCAGACCTGCTATTCTTTCCTCCTTAGAAAAATAAAGTAAAACTCCCTTGACCAGTGCCCTCTGCTACATGATTTTTGGTTTCCCCTTACAGTAAAGCTCTTCAAAAACTTTGTCATTATATGCTCTATCCATTTCCATTCCTCTTATTCAGTCTGTGTGTTTCTCTCTCTTCCCCTCTCTTTGTCTCTGCTCTCTTTCTCTTTCTAAAAGATTTATTGCCATGTAGTTTTATCCCATAAAATTCACCCATTTTAAGTGTAGTTCAATGAGTTTTAATACATTCATATAATTGTGACTTCTTACCAAAACTCAAAAGATACTTCCATCATTTCAAAAAAGTCATTCAATTCCTCTCTTACTCATGTCCCTGGGCAATTTTTGCTATGCTTTCTGTCTCTATAGTTTTGACTTTTCTAGAAAATTTAATTTTTTTAAAGATATGGTTTGGCCATGTTAAGCTGGTCTCGAACCTCTAGGCTTACATGATGCGCTCACCTGTAATCCCAGAGTGCTGGGATTACAGGCATGAGCCACCAGCCCCAGCCAGAAATTTCATTTTTAATGGAATCATAGCATCTGGAGTGTATGTATGTCCACATGTATGGGTGTTTGGTTTCTTTCACTTGGCAGAATCTTGCTGAGATTCATCTGTATTATGGCATGTATCAATAGTTGGTTACTTTATATTTCGGAGTGGTATTTCATTTTAAGGACACATCCATTTGTTTGTCCATTCCTCAGTTAATGGATATTTGGATTATTTCTAGTTCTTGTGTTAGTCACTTCTTTTTTCAATAAAATACTATCTTCGCTTAGCTTAAAATACTCCACATTCTTTGTATTCCTCCTCTCTTAAATCTTAATCTTCTTTGCTGATTTGTCTTATCTCCTCAAACTCTTAATTTTATTTTCCCCCAATTGTCAGTATTATAACTTATTTCCTTAATAAATTCTTACCTTGTTAGTTTTCACCTGATAATACTTCTTTAAACATCTACATATCTAAAATCCCCCTAACATATGTCTCTAAGCCAGACTCTGGCTTGTATGTATATCCAACTGCCCATCAGTATTTTCATTTGATTAGGTAATAGGCACTTCAATCTTAGCCATGTCTAAATCTGAACTCCTGGTTATTTCTTCCCCAAACCTTCTCTAGCTACAGTCTTTTCCACTTCTATCAATACAAATTTCATTTCTTACATCAGGCCTTAGAGCCATTCTTCACTTCTCACTTTGTCTACACCCCACATACAACCATCCGTAATTTTATTGTTGATGGCCTACTTTCTCTTTCATAGACAACATCTTGCTATATCCTCACATGGTGGAAGGGGCCAGAGATCTCTCTTAGGCCTTGTTTATAAGGGCACTAGTCCCATTCATGAAGGCTTCACTCTCATGACTTAATCACTTACTAAAGCTCCCCCCTCCTAATACCAGCACTTTGGGCGTTAGGATTTCAACATACGACTTTTGAGGGGACACAAACATCCAGACCATAGCAGGTGGTATTTGGAGATGGGACTCTTTTTTTAACTTTACGTGAGGTCTTGAGGGTGGGGCCTTTGTGATAAGATTAATGGCTTTAAAAGAGGAGATACCAGAGAGCTCTTTTTCTCTACTGAATGTGAGAAAACAGAAAGAAAGTGTCCATCTGCAAACCAGAAAGAAAGCCCTCTTCAATAACCAACCATGCTGTCACCTTAATCTCAGACTTCCAGCCTCCATAACTGTGGGAAAATAAATTTCTGTTGTTTAAGTCACCCAGCCTGTGTTATTTTGTTATGGCAACTTAAGCAGAGTAACACATCATCTCATTCTGCTAGGTATCAAAGTCAAAGTCCTTACCATTGCTTGGAGAACCCTCACCATTTGCCTCCACTTGATCTCTCTGACTCATCTATTGCTTTGCCTCCTACTCTCTTTCCTGTAGTTATAGTCATCTCCTTGATGTATCAAATAACCAGACAAGCTCCTGCCTTAAGGTCTCTGCAGTTGTTATTCCTTAGTCCTGGATCATGTATATCCCAGGTATATGAATGGCTCACTCCCTCACATCCATGTCTTTCTTTAAATGTCACCATAGTAAAACCTTTTCTGACCTTCCTCTTTTGATTTCCATTCCACAGTTCCTTTCTTCATCTTTGCTTTATTTTTCTTCATAATACTCATAGCATTCCATACACTGCACAGATTTACTTACTTAGTTGTTCATAGATTGTCTCCTTCAGTTACAATGCAAATTCTAAGACAGAAGTTGGGTAGGTTTTGTTTATTCTTATTACCCAGTACCTAGAACAGAGTATGAGCTCAAAAATATTTATTGAATTAATCTATGTACAATATTCAGAAATATATGATATGAGCCAAGGTTTTAATAAATACCAGATACTTTGACTGAGAAGTCATAAATAAGAATAGGAAAAACCAGATCAGCTGTATAACAAGAAAACCTTTCTTAAAATTTACCTTTTTCTCATAATTATGTTGTGAAATGGTGATTCAATTTTAGTGCCTTGCTTCTTTGATTAAAAGAAGAACTTTGAAATATCTCAGGAAAATATGGTCAAAATGCTTACTGAAGAAACGGTTATTTTAGTCCATTTTCATACTACTTGTGTGACCCCCCCCGAATGTACGACCCCCTTCTGTCGTCCTTTCCCAGTTGTCTAGTCCCAAGTAACACTCTGAGAGCCGAAGGCCGAGTCCAGGTTTATTGGGGTCTACGGGCAACTCGAGCGGGCGGAGAGAGGGACA
>CAUYLG010050959.1:0-13628 GCA_963573385.1 Cacajao melanocephalus | reverse complement strand
GGGACCAGCTGAGCCTGATCACCTGGCTCCCTGCCTCAGAGCCTTTTTTGTTTTGTTGAACGATCGACTCTCTCCCAGGTGTTCCAGTCGCCTGATGAAAAGGCGCCGGGATCTGCGTGATTTCCCGTGCCGCGACCCACCGCGCCAGCTGAAACAGCGGCGCTGATATTCGTGGCGCTTTTTCACCCGGGAATCTCCTGGCCTGGCTCCCTGTTTCAGACCCCTTTTTAATCGGATGAATGGGCGATTCTGCCTTCCCGAAGCTCCACTTGCCAGCTAGAAGGGAGACCCAGACTAGTGTATTTCGTACGGAGAACTGCCACGCCGGGGCGCCAGCAAAACCGCCGCGCCGGCCAAAAGAGTCGTGCTAGCAACCCGTAGGGCTCCTCCGCCTGGGAATCTCCTAGTCTGTGGGCAATAAAAATCCGTCTGTAAATGCGGCGTCCACTCACCCTCTGCGCTTTCACTGGGAGCTGCAATCCTGAGCTGTTCCTAATCGGCCATCTTGGATCACACCGGAAGTTTTTCTTTTTAAATGTGTACTTCAGAAAAAGAAATCACAAATTAACAACCAAACATCCAATCTCAAGAAACTAGAGAAACAACACACCATACCTAAAGCTACCTGAAGAAAATAAATGGCAAAGATCAGAGCAAGACTAAGTGAAATTGAGACCAAAAAAAAAAAAAAAAAATGGACAAAGGATCAACAAAATGACAACTTTGTTCTTTAAACAGAGAAACTAAATTGGTAAACTACTAGCTAGACTAAGCAAGAAAAGAGAAGATCCAAATACACATAATCAGAAATTAAAAAGGAGACTTTACAGTTACTACCACAGAAATGCAAGAGATCATCAGAGACGTCTATGAACAACTATATGCTTACAAACTAGAAAACCTAGAGGAAATGGATACAGTCCTAGAAACATACAGCCTCCTAAGATGGAATCAGGAAGAAATAAAAATCTTGAACAGACCAATAATAAAGTAGTGAGATAGAACTGGTAATAAAGAATCTTCCAACAAACAAAAAAGCCCGTAACCAGATGAATTCAAAGCCAAATTCTACCAAAAGTGCAAAGAAAAACTAATACCAGTCCTACTGAAACTGTTTCAAAAAATTGAGGAAGAGGGAATCCTCCCTAGTTCATTCTGTAAAGCCAGTATGAGTCTTATGCTAAAGCTAAGCAAGAACAACAACAAAAAACTTTAGTTCAATATCTCCGATGACCATAAATGCAAAATCCTCAATAAAATACTAGCAAACCAAATCCCACAGCACATTAAAAACAATACACCATGATCAAGTAGGTTTCATTCCAGAGATGCAAGAATAGTTCAACGCAGGCAAATCAATAAATTGATTCATCACGAGCAGAATTAAAAACCATATGATTATTTATACATGCAGAAAAAAGCATTTGATAAAATTCAGTATCTCTTCATGATAGAAACCCTCAATGAACTAGGCATAGAAGGAACATAACTCAAAATAACAAAGGCCATATAAGCCAAAATCATACTAAATAGGGGAAAATTGAAAGCAATCTCCCTACAAACTGGAATAAGACAAGAATGCCTACTTTTGCTGCTCCTGTTTATCATAGTAGTGGATATCCTAGCTAGAGAAATCAGGCAGGAGAAAGAAATGAAATACATCCAAATTTCAAAAGAAGTCAAATTATCTCTATTTGCCAACAGTATGATCTTATATTTAGAAAACCCTAAAAACTCTTCCAAAAAACTTGGATTTGATAAATGAATTTAGTGAAGTTTGAGGATGTAAAATCAATGTACAAAAATCAGTAGCATTTCTATACACCAGTAACAGTGAAGCTAAAAACCAAATCAAGAAGGCAGTTTTATTTACAGTAACTATAAAAATGAAATAAAATACCTAAGAATAGCCAAGAAAGTGGAAGATATCTACAAGGTAACTACAAAACAGTGATGAAAGAAATTGTAGATGACACAAACAAATGGAAAACATTCCTTGCTTATATATCAGAAGAGTTGTTGAAATGAGCACAGTGCCCAAAACAATCTACAGATTCAGTGCAATATCTATCAAAATACCAGCATCATTTTTTCACAGAATTAGGAAAAAATCAGCCTGAAATTCACATAGAGCTAAAAAGGGGGCCTGAATAGCCAAAGCAGTCTTAAGCCCAAAGAACAAAGCTGGAGGCATCACATTTATAATACAAATTATACTACAAGGCTATAATAACCAAAACAGCATGGTTCTGGTATAAAAATAGACACTAGATCAGTGGAACAGAATAGAGAACCCAGAAATAAAGCCACATATCTACAGCCAAGTGATCATTGATAGAGTCAACAAAAGTGTACACAGGGGAAAGGATACCCTGTTCAATAAATTGTGGTGGGAAAATGGGATTGTCATTTGCAGAATAATGAAAATGGACCCCTGTCTCTCGCCATATACAAAAATCAACTCGATGGATTAAAGACCTAAATGTACAACCTGAAGCTATAAAAAACACTAGAAGTAAAAGAAGGGAAAGCTCTTCTGGACATTGTTCTAGGCAAAGAATTAATGACTAAGATCTGAAAAGCTTAAGCAACAAAAATAGACAAATGAGACTTAAATGGAAAAGCCTCTGCACAGCAAGAGAAACAACCGAGTGAACCGACCAGCTGCAGAATGGAAGAAAATATTTGCAAACAATGCATATGACAAAGGGCTAATATCCAGAATCTATAAGGAACTTGACAAGAAAAAAATAACCCCAATAAAAAATGAGCAAAAGACATGAACAGATATCATTTAAAATAAGACATACAAATAGCCAATAAGTATATGAAAAAAGTGCTCAACATCACTAATCATCAGAGAAATGCAAATTAAAACCACAATGAGATATCATCTTATACCAGTCAGAGCAGCTATTATGAAAAAGACAAAAAATAATATGAACATGTTAGTGGGGATGCAGAGATAAGGGATCGCTTATACACTGTTGATAAGAATATAAATTAGCACAACCTCTGTGGAAAATAATATGGAGATGCCTCAAATAACTAAAAATAGAACTGCCATTCAATCCAGCAGTCCCACTACTGGATATCTACCAAAAGGAGCAGATATCATTGTATCAAAAAGATACCTGCACTCATATGTTTATTGCAACACTATTCACAAGAGTGAATTACGGAATATGGAATTAACCTAAGGGTCCATCAATGGATGATTGGATAAAATGTGGTGTACATGTACTATGGAATACTATTCAACCATAAAAAGAATGAAATCTTGTCATTTGCAGCAACATGGATGGAACTGGATACTATTATGTTAGGTGAAGCAACTTAGAAACATAGTCAAATACAAAATAATATTACACATGGACATAAAGTGTGGAATACCAGTCACTAGAGATTTGGGAGGATGGAGAGGAGGGATGAGAAATTACTTCTTGGGTACATGTATGACTTGTGTCCTTATAAAAAGGGGAAATTTGAACATGGAGACAGACATGCATGGAGGGAAGACAATGGGAAGAGATGGGAAAACTACCATCTATAAGCCAAGAAATGCCTGAGATACCAGAACCTAGGAGAGAGGCATGGAAAGGATTATTCCTCACAGCCTTCCAAAGGAAACAACCCTGATGACACCTTGATTCCAAACTTCTAGACTTCATAACTGTTTGGCAATACAGTTTCATTGTTTAAGCCACCAGGTTGTGATGCCTTGTTACAGCATCCTTGCAAAATTAATAGAGGAAGATAGAAATCTTTGGCTGGAGGTTGATATAATAAAATTTCCAAGTAATTTTAATATAAATCTCAAGATAGTGTTCTGTTCCATGTAAGTTGCCCACACACTATCGTGAATACCAGTACACACACACACACGCGCGCACGTACGCACACACAGCTGTGGGCACTAGGACAGGAAAAGAGAAAAGGAGGGGGAAAGGTGAGAACAGAGGGCAGAAATAGGTATCTACTTTATTTTGCCTGTGGCCACGCCAGGTAGGACCAGACCAGACAGTGTTTCTAAAATGATTTGTTTTACGCATAAGCCCTCCAAGCAGTTCTTTAACATGTGTGTTGGGTTCTCCTCTTTATTATATAGTCTACTTATTTATTCTAAAGTTGTATTCTTATACTGGATCAGAAAGAAGATATCAAAAGAAGGATGTTTGCCTTCTCTTAATCCCAGGCAGAAGGTTTGATAGAAGGTTGGAACTATTTTCTAGAGTTGTATTTTATGTAACTTTCAATTTTCAAAATTCAGTCTAGGATATGAGCTCTAGAATCAGACTCCCTGTGTCTAAGTCCTGGCTCTACCTCTTGTTACCCCTCTGTTTTTAGCCAAGTTATTTCACCTCTTTGATCTGTTTCATCAGCTAAAAATAAGGATAATAGTTATCTTACTCAAAGTGGCATTATAAGAATCAAATGATTTAAACATGTACAAGTCTTTGACCAGCATCTGGCATGTAGTAAGCACTCAGTAACAGCTAGAAAATAATAAAATATTTTTTATGATTGGTATGCTGATAACAAAAGACACCTTTTCTTATTTTGCTCTATAAGAACTCTTTAGATTTATGAAACAAGACATATAGTCTAATGAGGTAAAGAAAATGGTAATTTATTAGACTTAGTATAGTTCTTCTCAGGTATATGGTTTGATGATAGGATCCCTCTAGTTATAGGAAATAGAACTATAAGGGTCTAATTTCTGTCATAAGGAGAAATGTATTTAGACTTAAGTAATGTATATACTCTAAGTAGATGGTAGTCTATTTAAATCATCTATCCCCAATAATAAAGTATAGTGCCCAAGAAAGTTAACGCATTTGAAAAATTAATGTTTGACTGTCTACACTCAGTACATGTTTATTGAGTGTCTACTGAGTCCCACTGGTTACACTTCTGTTTCTAAAAGCTAGATGCATACATGACCAAATAGCAGTTTATGACCAAAATATTTGAGCATACTGCTTCACAAAATATTACATATAGGCTTTTTTTCAGTTAGTGTGGAAAAGTGGCATTTCTGAATTTTGAATTACTCCTTGAACTGTGTAAATTAAACTAATGAAAAGGTACCTTTTTTTAGTGGCAGTTATAAACCACAGAACTCCAAGGGGCTATGCAGGTAGCACTGTTGCTGGAGACCTCAAATACTGTCTTTGAATTTAAGAGAATGTGTAGTTGGTGTAATGCACATAGGCTACTTCCAATGCTGGATAGTTGTGTTTTATGTAGACACAGCCTACATACGTTGAGCCTTTTTATAATATAACAATGACAATTGAATTATATCAGCTAACATTTTGCAAGTGTCTACTGTTTACAGATATACTAGGCTCTGATAATACTGATATACTGAAAAGTCTTGATTAGGTTCAGATTTGAATCAGACAAAGAGAAAGACCATTAAGCAGCTGCAATCCAGATTCCCCTCTTCCATTGCTTTTTTTAGTTTGTTAATGTACAAACACAGGTTATATGTCTTGTTAGGTTGGAAATTGAGAGTATCATGGGTTTTTTTCTTATAATCCTTGAGAACTTGTGTCAAAAGGACAAGTTAGAAATAGACTGTAATTAGAAAGATTTTCTATAATAGGTGAAGGTATTTTCAGTAAAGAGGCAACTGCTAGCCTATGAATTATTGAGTGAATTTTCCCCCAAAGTCTGGAAAGCCTATTAAGTCACAGTCCTATTTAATCCAACAGGCTTTGATGTTTTGCTAAAAGACCCAGGTTAGAAAAGAAAAGGAGATCATGAGGTCAAAATGCTATTGTCATTTAGAATATTACTACATATACCTCGAGGTTTTGTTTTGATACTTGAATCTATGGCAGTGTTCAAGGCAGTCACAGTCTTGGTCCTGATGGGGCAATAGATGGAATGAAGTAGTAATAAAGGCACAGCTTTTCTGGTGGTTGTTCAGTATAATGACCTCATGAGCATGTCATTAAGTCTTTCACTCTGAGTAACTATGAAAGGATAAAATTTTCAGTTTGGAAATATGAGTAGATAGTTACAAGTTCTAGGAGGAAAAAATGATCCAACATACAAAGCAGATTATTTTTAAGAATAAGCACATGTTGCTTCCATCAGAAAACAGAAACTGCTTTTTACAGCTCAATAAAACTACAGTTTTGAAAACTATATCTTCATGCTTATTCTAATAAACTTCATATTTGAAAAGTAAGCTAGCACCTCTTTAGGGTTGTGTGACTTTGTCTAGACTGAATTGTGATAAAGTACTATTATCATTTGTGGGGTTTTAGTATTAGCAAACAAGGCAGGGAAATTGAGGAGAAACAAAAAAAGACTGTAAGAATCATTTTCTTACCAAACAAAAAAGTACTTTCTTGTACGAGAATACAAAAAGTAGTACTTTTTAGTACTTGGGCACTACTTTCTTGTGCAATAATACAAAACAGAAATTTGCATCAAAACAGTAGCATCTGTGAGGCTACATCCATGTTTTAACAGATATGAGTGATTCTTGTGAACATAAACATGTTGCTGCTTCATTTCGGTCACACAGTGGTTTTTATAAGTGTGCATGTAATTTATTTTGAAGATTTTTGCATTATGGTATCTTTTGGAAAAATAGGAAAATATTATTCCCTATTCCAATAAGATAAATGATGGTTTTGTTTTTTTTTTTAAAAGAAAAGCCTTTAGAGTTGCTGACTACATGTATCTACTCTTCCCAATGGGTTTTTCTTTTTTACTGGTTGAAGACCTTTTATTTATTTGTAAACCAGTTAACTACAATGCTGTTCATACTGCAAAGTAACTGGCATTTTTCAGTTTCCTGTGAACTGAACAATCCATTCAGTTTCAAGGTCTTCGCTCTTTGCACATGGTATTTTCTGGAACTATTTATGAAGTTTAAAAAGTGTTGTCTAGCTTGTCATTTTTTTAAAGTCGTGAATAGTAACTTTAAGTCGTGAATAGTAACTTTTTTCTTAGTATAATTTTCATCAGTCTCTCATTATGAGAGCTTAATGGACACATTTCTCATTACAGCAAGGTGTGCTAATTAAAGATTTAATTGTACAAAATTGTCCAAATTATAATAAGGTATTACATTGTACAACAGAAAAAATTAGTTTATCTACTTAATATTGTTCTTCATAAGTGACCTCATTCTGAGAGCTATATATGCATCTATTCTCTCATGAATCTTCATGATGGACATAAAATAGTGAACAAATGTGATATAATGCATGGTCACATCCCAGTGGACAGTGACGTTTGTTCACATTGGTGTCCTGCTTCATTCTCTGCCAGCTCCAAATGTCTTTCTCCCTTTCTTCAGCTTATATTCTCCTACCTCTTAATATCAACATGGTATCAAGCATTGAGAAATGTTTCCATTTGAGCCGGTCTGGCTGCTTGCTACTTAGGGTTCTTGGGTACGTGAGAAGCAGGAAAGCAGCAGATTTTACCCTTGTTAGGAAGGAGGTCCTTTACTTTTTTACATCAACAATTCTCTGCCACTCAGTCCTCCATAAATGGACAAACCAGGAACTAGTTGGATTAAGGTGTTAGTCACCAGTCAGCCAGTTTGCTTTTGGTACACAAGTGATTGAATCATTTTCTTACCAAATCTCCCCTTCCTCCTAACTCTCTTTTTTTCTATTTATTAAATCCTCACTTACCCATCCAGTTACAATGTTTTCAGAGTTGTCTTTGACTCTCCTTCTCTCAACCCTCCTATCCAGTAACTTGTGGGTCTCTTTTTTGTCTTCCTTCTGTTCTGTGGTAAAGAAACTTCCCGTTGTCCCTTGCCTATATTGTTATATTCTCCTAAATGGACTCTGCTTCCATTTCCTCCTTATGATGCTGCCAGTGCTGATAATATTACTCTTTGCCAAAAAACCCGTCCATGACATCTATTTGCTTACAAAAATCATGCCCCGCTTTCTTAGCATGGTTTCCAAGGCTTTCTGGAAATGGATGCAAACCTTTTTGTTGTTGTTGTTTCCTGGCTTGTGTTGTGTTTCCACCAACTTCTCTGCCCCCAGCACACACTGACACATGCTCTGGTTTCTCTCTTTTGTGTTTTTTCTTCCCTGTCTCCATCTTGAGAAGCAGGAAAGCAGCAGATTTTACCCTTGCTAGGAAGGAGGTCTTTTACTTTTACATCAACCATTCTCTGTCACTCTGTCCTCCATAAATGGACAAACCAGGAACTAGTTGGATTAGGGTGCTAGTTGGATCAGCCAGTTTGCTTTTGGTATAAAAGTGATTGAATCATTTTCTTACCAAATCTCCCCTTCCTCCTAACTCTCTCTTTTTCTATTGATTAATAGATAATTAAGACCCAACTTAAATGTTGCTCCTTTCTCTGAGTCTCCCTATTAGAGATAACCTTTCCTTGCTGTAAAATTTCATAGATTTTATGCTTCTGTCAGAGTACATGTTACCTCTAGGCCTGTAGAGGTGCTTATGCCATCTTCCTTTCTTCTATGTGGGGCATATGGAAAATATCTGAGAACTTCCGGTCAGACTGATTTAGGTTCAAATCTCAGCTTTGCCAGTTACTAGAATTTATTTGTTTTACATAGATCACCTAGCCTTACTCATTCTTTTTTCTCATTCTCAAAAGATCTTAAAATAACTTCATAGGGTCATGAGGATTAAATGATTTGACTTATGTAAAGCGTTTAATGCTCTGACAGCATCTATTCAATAAGTGTGCATTCATTTTTCTCTTTCTTTTTTGAAGCGTACATTTCCTGTTTATTATGCTTGGCACTCGGGTATCTGTTAAGCTTGGCACTCTGGTATCTTAAAAAATTTAGTTCAGTTTGTCTAATTATTAAATCAATGAAAATTTATTCAAACCAACTGTGCAGAAGGCCTTAGAGTAGGCGCTGTTATGGAAACAAAAATGTATACACAACATTATCCTGGTCCCTCAACTCCTAGGAGCCTACAGCCTTTAAAAGTGGAGCCAAAGCTTAAATTTGAAAAAGCTAAATAACTTTGTCCATTGTTAAGATAGCAAATTCATGTGGACAAGGTGAAAACCCAGTGAATTGCCTTGTGCTTAAAAGGATCTGTATTAGTCCATTCTCATGCTGCTGTGAAAAAAAAAAATACTCAAGACTGGATAACTTATAAAGAAAAAAGGTTTAATTGACTCAGTTCTGCATGGCTGGGGAGGCCCCAGGTAACTTACTATCATGGCAGAAGGGGAGGCAAATACGCTCTACTTCACATGGTGGCAGGAGAGAGAAGTGCCAAGCAAAAGGGAGAAAAGCCTCTTATAAAACCATAAGATTTCATGATAATTCACTATCACAAGAACAGCATGGGGGAACTGCCCCATGATCTAATCACTTCCCAGGAGGCCCATCTCTTAACACATGGGGATTACAATTCCGATTACAATTCAAGATGAGATTTTGGGTGGAGACATAGCCAAACCATACAGGATCTACATATAAAGGCCCTACTCTGGTAACTCACCACAGAGAGAGATTACGCAGGGTTCATTCTTTACACACACACACACACACACAGACACATACAGTCACACACACACACATATTGTTTTTGTTTTTGTTTTGAGATGGGGTCTTATTCTGTTGCTCACAAAATCACAGGGTTCTTTTTCATCATTAGCTTTATCCATCCATCTGGAAAAATAAAGCAGTGTAAAAGCCTACAAGCATCAGGAAGCAAAGAAAACTGAAAGTACAGGCTTAACTATGGCATACCCGTATACAAATCTAGCCAGGTGAAATAGGTGATTTTCTAGATGGGCTGCTTAGTATATGAAACTTGTGTTTTTCATGATCATACTTAAAGGCTAATTTGTTTTTCATCTTCATTCCATTCTTAAGGCTGTGATTTATTGACCCCTGTGTCATAAATTGGTGATAACATGTATATACATGTATTCAGCAACTTTAAAGGATTTTCTTTAAAACAAAAAGCAATTATTTACCTCATTTCAATAGAGCATAACGTATTCCTATTTTTTTCAACAAGATACCATAATGCAGAAATCTTCATAATAAATTAAATGCATATTCACAAAAATCACTATATGACGAAAAGCTTATGAAGCATGGAATGAAGCAGCAGCATGTTTATGTTCATAAGAATCATTCATATCTGTTAAAACATGTATGTAGCATCACAGATGCTACTATGTTTTGATACAAATTTGTGGCTTGTATTATTATACAGTACTTTTTTGTTTCTCCTCAATTTCCCTACCTTGTTTGCCAAGAATGGAATTCTCGGGGAGGCTGATAGTGAGATAGAATTAGGAGGGCAAGGGCTTTTTGGAGGCAGGAATCTAATGCCCATGAAAGATCAAAGGGGAGGAAGCAGGATTGAACAGGGAAGGATTTCAGAGTGGGATGTTGATCTGGCCACTTGTGAAAGGAAAGGGAACAAGAGGCAGAATTGAGGAGGGAGAGCTTCAGACATGATGCAGATCCGACAACACCTCAGTGCCCCCTCCCGACACTGGGGAGCTCCACAGCAAAGACTGCCCATTAGGAAGACCCCACCTTTGTAGAAATTGTCACAAACTCTCTATGATCAACTGCTCAAGAAGAGTGTGGCCTTGGTGCACATGCTGTGGTAGGTCCCAGTGGCTCTGCCCCTAGTGAGTGTCAGCCTATTGCATTCCTCATAAGTGAAAGGCCACATCTTTCTTGATGGGATTACATCTCAGTGGCTTTAACACTACCTTTTAAATCACAAAATATCAAAATCGAAAGCCCATAAAAGCATTAGTTCATATTAGGTGTTTATTGGAGGGGTTGAGAAGTTCACTAAAATAACAAAACCCTTGTACAGGCTGAACTTAGTCGGGGGTGGCTTGCATTGTTTGGGAATATATTGTTTTTCATCTGTTAAATGTCAATAATGACATCCATCTTCCCTATATACCTCACAAAGTTTAAAAAAAAATAAGAAAGGTGAGAAGAACAAGTACCATGTGAGAGTCAATACAGTATAATAGAAAAATCTCTGTGTCAAGGTGAAGGGAAGCAGGTAGGGCTGTCCCTTGTTATCATGGAGAAGGGAAATGATTGCTACATTCAGAAAAAGTATATAAAAGGAAAGTCATTTGAAATACATTAGGGAGGCTGGGCACACCAGCTCACGCCTATAAAGCAGCACTTTGGGAGGCTTAAGCAATAGGATTGCTTGAGCCCAGAATTTCAAAACCAGCCTGGGCAACAAAGTGAGACCCCATCTCTATATAAAAAAATAAAAATAAAAATAAATGAATTAGGGAGTAACTATTTATATATTCCTATGGCTAGTCTTACTACAATGCAAATAATCATGCCTACCCGATCCTGGTGTAAATCTTGAGTTTTCTAGACAGGCTTGTTTAAAACTAGGGTTACTATATATATTTACAATTAAAATGAAAAATATTAGCCAGTTGTTTTTGATTTCATAGAAAAAAAGGGGGTAATATGTTTTTAAAAAGTTGAACTGAAACAAGTTTTATTTTAGATTAGAGGTTGGCAACTTTTTCTGTAAAGAGCCAGATAGCAAATATTTTAGGCTTTTATGAGTTCTGTGGGTCACATATGGTTCTCTGTTGCATTTCCTTCTCTCTTTCTTTCCCTTTACAATTCTATAAAAATGTAAAAATTATTCTTAGCTTTAGGGTGTATAAAAATAGGACCAAGACTATGACCCCTACTGTAGATTTAGTTCTGCATAAACTCATTTTTTACTTCAACATAATTTCAGAGTTGACAGAACCCTTAATTCTATATTGTATTTTTTAAAAAGATAACATAATTTGGAAGTCATATCGGCCAGGATTCGAGTCTTGCTTTCATCCTTTACTAGCTCTATGACTTGGGCAAGTTAGTTAACTGCTGGGATGCTCAGCTTTCTTATTCATATGTAAAATAAAACCAATGCTACCGGGGTGGATGTGGTTGTCTGGATTCAGTGAAATAATTTGAGAAAAGTACTTTGTCCAGTGATTATTAGATAACAGAACCCCCCAAAATACTACTTCATTTCTTCCATTCCTTTCCTTATTTGATAGTATTTTCTAGATTCCCCTCCCCCACACCTTCTTTGTTCTAGCAAAACTTTAGACTGTGTATCTCTAGCAAGCTATCTTAGTAGAACGCTCAGTGTGACCTAATTGTAGTCTGCAAGGATGGATAGGAAACTTCTCTTTCACTCTCTCTGAAGGATCACTGGAATGACCTGACAGTACAGTAACAGGAAAAAAGCCTACAAATTTATTGTGTACATGGACACAGGAGTCCTGAAAATATGAGACTCAAAGAAGGTCCAGATGGTTTAGGCTTAAATACCCTCTTCATATGGAAGAAGGAAGTGGGGAAGTATATGCAGTTTTAGAAGCAAATGACTTTTGAGGGAAATGGATGAGCCCAAACAACAGACTGTTGGCCTAGGACAAAGTTGTACTGAGCTCTGGGGGACATTACAGCAAATTGTGGGAAGCTGAGGGGTAGAACTCTACTGTGAACACAAGTTGTCCCTTAGGTAATCTCTTGGAACTACCCTCAGAAGAATAGAAGAAAAACCTGTCTGGGTGTGGTTATGACTTTTAGTCTTTTCTTTGGTGACTAATATTTTCTAGTTATTTGATGAGATTCCTAGGAAAGGAGTTTTAAGACAGTTGAATTTCTTCTGGAAGAACTTCCCTTAATCAGATGATGGAACTTCAGAGAGAGCCCCTCCTGCTGCTTCCCGAAAGAAAGAGGATGGTAGAGACTAGGAGCAGGAGAAGTACAGAGAGGGACCTTGGTTCTGAGGCTTGTTTCTGAGGCCTTTTGGTTTCCTTTCATTCAAAGTTCTTAGCAGGCCAAAGTGCCTTAATTTGGAATATTATTTTCTGAGCCCCAGCAAGTCAAATTAATTTGTCAACATTTTGATTATTTGGGACAGATTATTGACTTGACTACTTCTTACATATAGTTTCTACTCACCAAAAGCAGTCACTCCTAGATCTCTTTGGTAGCGTCGCATAATCTATATTTTAAAAATATATTAACATATACTAGTGGCAAAACTTTTATGAGAATCTTAAAGAATATTTCCTAGAATTTTCTGAAGGATATTTATATTCTTTTATATTTCTATAAATATTTTGAACCCTACGCTAAGCTGGTAGATAAAAGTCCAAACTAGGAAAAAAAGATTTATATGAAGGTTGAGAGTGGGGATGGATGGTTGTTCATTTTGCTAAAGGAGTCTTAACTCTACTGTTTCGTTCAATTGCTTTTAGTGATTATTTGAATCCTACCTGTAACTTTCTATTAAGACTACCATGACATTTCTTGTTGGTTGGAAAACAGCAAGTGGTGGTGTTGGAGAGATTTATTTCTTAGAAATCATTCTCCTCAAGGTTGTACTCATGCATGTTTGGAATTGTTTTTAGGTCTGAAATACTCATGGACTGCTATACAAATAGCAGATAGCTAATGTATGTCTTCTTTGTTGTATTGTTAGCTTTTCGTCTTTTTTTTTTTTTTTTTTTTTTTTTTTTATAAAAATTAAAAAAAATTAACCCAGGCTTGAGTAAAATGGTGCGAAAAACGAAAAATGCAAAAAACAACACCCAGGTTCAAACAAATAAAATTACAAAA
>CAUYLG010050957.1:0-12236 GCA_963573385.1 Cacajao melanocephalus | reverse complement strand
CAAGATATATTATTAAATGAAAAAAATCAATATATAGAGTAGCATATAATAGCAAAAGTCTTAATTCAACCATTGTGGAAGACAGTGTGGCAATTCCTCAAGGATCTAGAAATAGAAATTCCATTTGACCCAGCAATCCCAGTACTGGGTATATACCCAAAGGATTATAAATCATTCTATTGTAAAGACACATGCACACATATGTTCATTGCGGCACTGTTTCCAATAGCAAAGACCTGGAACCAACCCAAATGCCCATCGATGATAGACTGGACAAGAAAAATGTGGTGCATACACACCATGGAATACCATGCAGCCATAAAAAACGATGAGTTCATGTCCTTTGTAGGGACATGGATGAATCTGGAAACCATCATTCTCAGCAAACTGATGCAAGAACAGAAAATCAAACACTGCATGTTCTCACTCATAGACAAGTGTTGAACAATAAGAACACATGGACACAGGGAGGGGAGCATCACTCACTAGAGTCTGTTGGGGGGAATAGGGGAGGGACAGCAGTGGGTAGGGAGGTTGGGGAGGAATAACATGGGGAGAAATGCCAGATATAGGTGATGGGAGGATGGAGACAGCAAACTACATTGCCATGTATGTACCTATGCAACAATCTTGCATGATCTGCAGCTGTACCCCAGAACCTAAAGTACAATAAAAAAAATTAAAATTAAAAAAAGCCAAAAGTAAATTTAAAGCAGAATCTTAGAGAAATAAAAACAGAAGGGTTTTAACAAATAGAAAAATTTGTTCTAAGAAAAAACAAATCATTAAAATTTGTCTAGGCCTGAATGTAAGACTATGGGGTCATATCAGTATCAACACTTATAAGAGAACTAAATTCAAAGAACATTCCACAGATGTATCTCTTAGTCATTTAAAATTCAAGAGATGACAAAAATGGACTTAATGGATTTGAATAGAGTGAGATTTTAATTAAAAGGCAAAAAAAAGTAGCTTCAATCAGGGAATGGTGACAATTTTGCATTGTGAGGCTTTCATTTCTTTAGAGAGACACAAACATACAAAAAGACTAAATAGGAAGGAAAGGAGTGTTGTAACCCAAAGAGCAAATGTCACAACTACAATGTTTTAATTAAAGATGGCACTTAGGGACATCAGACTGATAGTGAAAACTGAAGTAGAAAGTATTTATTCCTGGACTGATAAATATTGTGTTACCTTTACCATTCTGAACAATAGAAAATGAAAAATGAAAAAGAATTATAACATGCATTTTAAAAAATCACAAATTGCTCTGAGATTTTCATTTATTTACAGAATAACATAGTTCAAAAAAAATTTTTTCATAATGACTGCTTTTTCCCAGGTGTCCAAATGCTAGGCTTTTGGTAATGGAGCTCCACTGAATGATTGAGTGAATGTATGGATTCCAAGAGCTCAAATGGCAGTAATTATAATCTAAAAACTTCTAACTCAGTAATGTAGTAAGAAGTAGATAGAAGATATAACCTACATCTGAAGACATCCTATCATACTATCAACCTAATGCACTGGGAGACAATAAGTGGATAACTCTAGCTGCTGAGATTCACAAGGAGCCATATCAACCTGATAACTCACTTATAGAGGCTGTAAACTTGCCAGCAAATCAATTACAATATGTTTGCAATTCTTTCTGTTTGTAGCTAAAATAGCAACACTGTGAACTGGAAAAATAAGCCATCAAAGATTGTTTAAAACCCAGTTCTTGCGGTGGTGAAAGACACCCCAGTCGCCATTCATTAGCAAGGCCTTTATTATATGATTTAGAGCAGGCATTTGTTAAATGGGGGGAAAAAATGATTCTTTACATATAAACATGATAATGCTAACTCATGATCAGTAAGGCACACATTTTGAGCTGCTTTTCTAGTAGTTAATATGAGTTTGTATTACAAAAACCATATGTTCTTGCCTAGCTTCAAGACACAGAAGGACTAAGGATGTAATATATTTATGGTACAGTTTATCTTTTCACCATACATGATTAATAAATAGGGGGACAATATCATTGCTTTTATCTAGGGCATTGGAAAACCCCTGCATTTTCCTTTAACAACTATGATATGCTTAGAATCAATTGAAAAGGGATTTTAATTGTCAGGTATATAATGCCTCCTTTATCCTATCATCTTCTATCCTCATACAGTCTTAAATATATCTAGTAGCAGCCTATATTTTTCAAGTGAGAAAGCTAAGACTCAGAGAGATTAAGAGACTTACCCAAGCACATGTAGCTAAAGTGGTAGCTCATTAGGGTCTAGAATTCAGGGTTCTGAGCTGCCAGTTCGGTGATCTTTCCATAATGGCATGAAAAGATCATTACCATACCACTAACCTAATGCACTGGGAAACAGTAAGTGGATAACTCTAGCTAATATGAGTTAATAATAATAACTGTGAGGTCACACTTGATTCTACTATTATCTGTGCAACACAAAAACATCTCATTGGCAACTTAACAAGAGTATTAGTTTGGAGATGCTCTATTAAGTTATTTGAATCAGTCTTCAAGAGATAAGACTTCAAGTCCATGACAACTGCTTACACCATCTCAGAATTACCATTATTTCATCCCCACCCAATGAAAGAATGCATGAGGAGCCATGTGTCCGCTAAAATCCTGTCATTCAAACTTGTATATTTCCTCACATGTCCTGGGGGTGTTCACATTCTTCAAGCTGACTCAAAGACATAGACTTGGGCACACAGCCATCTACTTATCAAATAGTACATTTGCTGATTTTTAAAATTGAAATCTAGAATATCCCCGATTTTTAAAATTCAAATCTAGAATATCCACCCCTTGTTCTCTAATAATCTTATTTCCACAAGTTTCTTTCTTGTACATAAACAATTGTGTGTTTATTAAGAATATACTTTGGCATTTCACTACATAGGACAAAGATGTGAATATGACTGTGAAGTGAGCAAATTGAATTTGAGAAGCCTAAATATAACTTAAGAAAAAGTCACCCAGAGAAAGACATCTTTCACAATGTCCAAAAGTCATGATGAAACTAAGGTATGATTTAGGCAAATATACAGATGCAGTCTAAAATTACAGCAGAAATTAGGAGAGGGGGATGAGTTCAAGAGACTATATCAATGGCCCAAATTCTTCACTTCTCCCTGTATTTATACCCTTTGCCATGTAACCTTGCAGTCCTTTCCAACATGGAAGGAACAAAATTCCTCACCCCTGGACTTAGCTATGTGACATGTTTGTCCAGCGAAATGTAGTAAATGTGACAGAGAATCTTGAACAGTGCTCACACAATTAGGCTTACTCATCATTCATGTGCTTATATATTTGCCATGAGAAGAACATGCCTAACCTAGCCTGCTACTCCCGGGGGAGGTTGAGAGACATGTGGAGCGCAGCTGCCTCAGCTAAGGTGCGCCAAACTGCCCGACCTAAAACAAAGCCCCAACCAACACACAGATGCATATGATATAATAGGTAATGATTGGTGTTTTCAACCACTGAATTTTGGGGTAATTTGTTATGCAGCAATAGAAATGTGATATATAAAAAGAGAATTTGCATAATTTAGAGTTATTTATCCAGTCATAGAAAGATGTCAGGAAGTGGCTGAGGATCTTAAATAGCTAAAGTAGACCTTAATATGGGAAAACTCAAAAGCCCTAAGCAGGCATTTTTGCCTAACAAGGAAGTAAGATTTGGGGGTAGGGCGTGGAGAAGGATGTTCCAGAAGTGGCACTAACTTCATTATATAGGTTTATTAGGTCCAGGGTTGAAATAGAGTTTGTCTCCTGAGATCACAGGGACTGACACAGGTAGTGGAATTACCAGAATTGGGAAGGCTTGGCACACAGAGGTACTTAATATACTTGTGTCAGTAAACGAATAAAGGATCCAATGTGAAAAAAAAGTCTAAAGCAAGATCAGACTAATAGTTGATCAAAACAAAGAATTAGAGCAGGAAGCTGTGAAAGATAATATATGGGGTCAGAGATGAAGGCTCCAGTATGGAGAAAAATTCAGGCATGAGCAGGATAAAGGAGTGTAACTAGGAGGGTACAGGTGGTTGTCTATAAGCAAAGCACTGTTGATAAGGTTTGTGTGTCAAAGTAGCATGAAGGACTGTTTGAGACCTTTTCTTTCCCTAAAGATTGTAGAATACCATAGAGATTATAGCTGAGATCAAGCTTTATTTTGCAAGATAAATTCTCTCAGACTGAATTTAAATAAGACTTAGTTATTGGCTCAAAGATTCCATGCCCCACTGGCATTTTTCATAAAGAACTAAACTAGGGGTATTGGGAGAGAGGTGAGCTTGGCTTTTTGAGGGCATGCCTAGGGTCAATCTGCAAATTGACATATGACTACAAACCTTAGCACTGTTCTTGTATCATTATTCTTTTATTTCTGTGTTCCTTCTGTATTCTAAAAGAAATCCCTTTACCTCACCTTTCTGAGGCGGAGGGGCGGAGGGGGCTGCTGTATTCATTACTCCCCTAGCATTGAGAAAACCAGTCAATATTTGGGCAGGTCTACAAGGGGGAGAAGATTTCTTTATCGTTGTGCATATTGTTGTGCTTCTGAAGATATTGAGAAAAGATATGAAGCATAAGAGACAATATCTCTTACCAAAAAAAAAATTCCTGCCCATTCAAGCTCCCAGTTTTCACTTTCTGCAAGATATGGGAAGATGGGTCCCTCCGGTACCAACAGGTCCTAGAGGTAGGACTGCAGAATTGCTAAGATACTGATCTTTTGGAACAAAGTAGCTCAGAAGAAAGTGGAGGTGGATGTAGTCGCTGAGAGTTAACTAGATGTGCTGAATCTCCCAGGGGAGTTGCTTGGAGGTGATTGCTTTATCGGGAGGGCTGCTGGGATCATGAACTGTATACACTGAATCTTTAAACAACATGATGATTGCTCATTAGAAAACTAAACAATGGGATCAACCAACTTGTCCTTGGTGGTCATATAAGGAGATAACTTTTCCTTCCTACTCTTCCTTGTCTCAATATCTGAGGATGTATAACCTTCTGGAAAGAGGAATGTATAGTCAGGCAGACCATAGACCGTAGGCCATGCCTCTCCCTCAAGCCTACAGAGCAGATCTCAACTCTATCATACCCAGCATCCTCTACCCTGTTTATTAAAATTGTGGTAAACTATACGTAATACCAAATTTCCTATTTTAACCATTTTTAAGTGTCCAGTAGTTTTGAACACTCTCACATCGTTGTGTATCCAGTCCCCAGAACTGTTTTCATCTTGAAAAATGGACACTTTATACTGATTAAACAACTCCCCATTTCCCCCTGCCCCCAGCTCCCTCCAGTCTCTGGAAACTCCCATTCTACTTTCTGTCTCTATGATTTTGACTACTCTGGGTACCTCATATAAGTGGGATCATACAGTATTTGTCCTTTTGTGACTGGCTATCTTACTTGGTATAATGTCCTCAATGTTCATTCACGTTGTAGCATGAATCAGAATGCCCTTGTTTTTAAGGCTGAATGATATTCCACTGTATGTGGATACCACATTTTGTTTATCTACTCATCTGTGTGTGAACGTTTGGGTTGCCTCCAGCCTTTGACTATTGTTAATAATGATGCTATGAGTAGGGAGGTACAAACATCTCTTCAAGATCTTGCTTTTATTACCTTTGAGTATGTACCCAGAAGTGGAATTGGTAGATTATATGTTAATTCTATTTTTAATGTTTGGAGGAACTCCTACGCTGTTTTTAAGAAATATTTTATATTGTTCCCTTTGTTAGACTGAAATGAAATTCATGGCTAATATCTCTCTTCACAGGTAATTTTTAAAATCTGTGTAATATCCTATGACCTAAAGGATAAATAAAAGGAATGTAATTCATAATATAAAATATATTTTTAATGTAAATGTTTGGGCATGACCACACTAGAAAGTCAGCTTACTTTTAGTCATAATAAACAAATTAGAATTTAAAAGAAATAGAAATTTTAAATGAATATTACTAAGTGAAAGAAGCTTGTCTGAAAAAGCTACATACTGTATGTATTAGTCAGGGTTCCAATTCCAACTATAATATATGACATTCTGGAAAAGGCAAAACTGTGGAGACAGTAAAAAAATAATCAGTAGGAGAAGGAAGAGACAAATAGGCAGAACACAGGGGATTTTTTAGAGCAGTTGAAACTATTCCGTATGATAATATAATGGTAGATACATGTCCTTATAAATTTTTCCAGCCTTAAGGACAACATCATGAACCCTAATATAAACTATGGGCTTTGGGGGATAATGTGTCAATGTAGGTTCACCAATTATAACAAATATACCACTCTGGTGGGGGATATTGAAGGTGGAAAACACTATGTAGGGGAGGAGATAAGTGATAACTCTCTACTTTCAGCTCAATATTGCAGTGAACGTAAAGCTGCTATAAAAATGAAGTAGATATTAGTCATAATTTTAAAAGCCAAGAGAAAAATCCAGGTTATTTTTAATTAAAAAATAAGGCAATATTCAATTGAATATTGTTGAAATATTTTTAATTTTTTGACATTTTGAAATAGTGGTTAAATGATTAAATTCATGTATATTCCTGGGAGCTTCATAATAGAGACAGGTACATATGTAGACTAATACAGCTGTGTTTTGTTGGCCACACAAATATGAGTGACATTACCATTAGTGGCATGGTTTTCCAGATTGATAAGCAATTCCTAGTACAACACCAAGCAAAATAAGTTAAATTGTTCCTCATTGTATATGGTAGTAGCATCTAAATTCCTGGAAAATATAGTAATTATTAAAGTAGTCCAAAAAGTTTTTAAATATGAAAATGGAAATATGTTCTGTACTTGTAATTTTTTTCTTTCTCTTGGAGCTTCTTTTTACTCTTTTTTTTTTCTTTCCAACATTTATTTTAGGTTCAGTGGGTATATGTGCAGGTTTGCTACACGGCTCAATTGCCTGTCATGGTGGTTTGGTGTACAGATAACTTGGTCACCCAAGAAATCAGCATAATACTTGATAGGTAGTTTTTCAATCCTCACTCTCCTTCCACCCTCCACCCTCAAGTAGGCCCTGGTGTCTATTGTTCCCTTCTTTGTGTCCTTGTGTATGCAATGCTTAGCTCACACTTTAAAGTGAAAACATGCAGTATTTGGTTCTCTGTTCCTGCATTAATTTACTTAGGATAATAATCTCCAGCTCCAACCGTATTACTGTAAGGGACATGACCTCATTCTTTTTTATGGCTATGTAGTATTCTGTGGTGTATATGTAACACATTTTCTTTATCCAGTCCACCATTGGTGGGCATCTAGGCTGATTCCATGCCTTTGCTTTTGTGAATAGTGCTGCAATGAATATTTATGTGTGTGTGTGTGTGTGTGTGTGTGTGGGTGTCTTTATGGCAGAACAATTTGTATTCCTTTGGATATATAATCCAAATCCAGTAATTGGGTTGCAGCATCAAATGGTAGCTCTGTTTTAAGTTCTTTGAGAAATCTCCAGACTTCTTTCCACAGTGGCTGAACTAATTTATATTACCAGTTGGAGGGTACAAGTTTTCCCTCTTCTCTACAATCTTGCCAGCATCTGTTATTTTTTGACTTCTTAATAACAGCTATTCTGACTGGTATGAGATGGTATCTCATTATGGGTTTTTTTATTTTTATTTTGTTTTTTGTATGTGTGTTTTTTCTCAATTTTTATTTTAAGTTTAGGGGTACATATATGGGATGTACAGCTTTGTTACATAGGTAAATGTGTGTCATGGGAGTTTGTTGTACAGGTCATTTCATCACCCAGATATTAAGCCTAGTATCCATTAGTTATTTTTCCTGATCCTCTCCCTTCTTCCACCCTCCACCCCACAATAGGCCCCAGTGTGTGTTATTCCCCTCTATGTGTCATTTAGCTCCCACTTGTAAATGAAAACATATGGTATTTGGTTTCCTGTTTCTGCATTATTTTGCTAAGAATGATGACCTCCAGCTCCATCCATTTACCTGCAAAGGACATCTTGTTCCTTTTTATGGCTGCATAATATTCTATAGTGCCACATTTCTTTATCCAGTCTATCAGTGATGGGCATTTGGGTTGATTTCTGCAAGGATACAGTAACCAAAACAGCATGGTACTGGTAAGAGAACAGACACATAGACCAATGGAACAGAATAGAGAACCCAGAAATAAGATCACACACATTCAACTATCTAGTTATTGACAAACCTGACAAAAATAAGCAATGAGGAAAGGATTCCCTATTCAATAAATGGTGCTGGGATAACTGGCTAGCCATATGCAGAAAATTGCAACCGGACCCCTTCCTTACACCATATACAAAAATTAACTCAAGATGGATTAAAGTCATAAATGTAAAACCCACAATTATAAAAAACTCTCAAGGACCTAGAAATAGAAATTCCATTTGACCCAGAAATCCCATTACTGGGTATATATCCAAAGGATTATAAATCATTCTATAATAAAGACACATGCACACATATGTTCATGCAGCACTGTTTACAATAGCAAAGACCTGGAACCAACCCAAATGCTCATCAATGATAGACTGGACAAGGAAAATGTGGTGCATATACACCATGAAATACTATGCAGCCATAAAAAATGATGAGTTCGTGTCCTTTGTAGGGACATGGATGAATCTGGAAACCATCATTCTCAGCAAACTGACACAAGAACAGGAAATCAAACACTGCATGTTCTCACTCATAGGTGAGTGTTGAACAATGAGAACACATGGACATAGGGTGGGCAGCATTATACACTGGGGTCTGTTAGTGGGGAATAGGGGAGGGACAGCGGTGGGTAGGGAGGTTGGGGAGGAATAACATGGGGAGAAATGCCAGATACAGGTGATGGGAGGATGGAGGCAGCAAACCACATTCCCATGTATGTACCTATGCAACAATTCTTGCATGATCTGCACATGTACCCCAGAACCTAAAGTACAATAAAATATATATTTAAAAAACCCTGGAAGACAACCTAGGCAATACATTCACAATATAGGGGTGGGCAAAGATCTCATGATGAAGATGCCAAAAATATTGTAACAAAAGAAAAAAATGAAAATGGGATATAATTAAACCCAGGAGCTTCTACACAGAAAAAAAAAAAAAAAACTATCAACAGATTAAACAGACAACCTACAGAATGGGAGAAAATTTTTGCAAACTATGCATCTGACAAAGGTCTAAAATTCAGCATCTATAAGGAACTTAAACAAATTTACAAGAAAAAAGCAACTCCATTAAAAAGTAGTCAGAGGGCATGAACAGACACTTCTCAAATGAAGGCATACATGTGGCCAACAGGCAAATGAAAAAAAACTTCAACACCGTTTATCATTAGAGAAATGCAAATCAAAACCACAATGAGATATAATCTCACATCAGTCAGAATGGCTATTATTATTAAAAACTCACAAAAATAACAAATGCTGGCAAGGTTTTGGAGAAAAGAGAATACTTACACATTCCAACTGGTATAATGTAAATTAGTTCAGCCACTGTGGAAAGAAGTCTAGAGATTACTTTTTTTTTGAGAGGGAGTCTCACTCTGTCATTCAGGCTAGAGTACAGTGTGCGATCTTGGCTCACTGCAAACTCTGCCTCCCAGTTTCAAGCGATTCTCCTGCCTCAGCCTCCTGAGTAGCTGGGACTACAGGAATGTGCCACCACACCCGGCTAATTTTTTATTTTTAGTAGACATGGGGTTTCACCATGTTGGCCAGGCTGGTCTAGAACTCCTGACCTCAGGTGATTCACCCACCTCAGCCTCCCAAAGTGCTGGGATTATAGGCGGGAGCCACTGTACCCAGCCGGAGATTTCTCAAAGAACATAAAACAGAGCTACTATTTGACCCAGCAATCTGATTACTGGAATTTGGGTATATAACCAAAGGAATATAGATCATTCTACAATAAAGACACATGCACACGTATGTTCATTATAGCACTATGCACAATAGTAAAGACATGGAATCAACTCATTGTGGTTTTGATTTTTATTTCCCTACAGATTAGTGACATTTAGCATTTTTTTTTCATATGTTTGTTGGCTGCATGTATGACTTCTTTTGAGAAGTGTCTGTTCATGTTCTTTGATCACTTTTTAATGAGGTTGTATTTTGCTTGTTAAGTTACGTATAGATTCTGGATATTAGACATTTGTCAGATGCATAGTTTGCAAATATTTTCTCCTATTCTGTAGGTTGTCTGTTTACTCTGCTGATAGTATCTTTTGCTGTGTAGAAGCTTTTTAGTTTAATTTGGTCTCACTTGCCAATTTTTATTTTTAAAGTCTTCATCATGAAGTCTTTGCCCCAGCTGATGTCCAGAATGGTATTTCCTAGGTTTTCTTCCAGGTTTGTATAGTTGTAGATTTTACATTTAAATTCTTAATACATTTTGAGTTGATTTTTGTATATGGTATAAGGAAGGGGTCCAGTTTCAATTTTCTGCATATGGCTAGCCAGTTATTCTAGCACCATTTATTGAATAGAAAGTCCTTTCCCCATTATGTGTTTTTGTTATCTCTGTCAAAGATCAGATGGTTGTAGGTGTACATCTTTATTTATGAGTTCTGTAATCTGTTTCATTGGTCTGTGTGTCTGTTTTTCAACTAGTACCATGTTGTTTTAGTTACTGTAGCCTTGTAATTTAGTCTGAAGCCTGGTAATATGATGCCTATAGCTTTGTTCTTTTTGGTTAGAATTGCTTTGGCCATTCGGGCTCTTTTTGGGCTCCATATGAATTTTAGAATTTTTTTTTCTAATTCTGTGGAAAAAAAGTTATTGATAGCTTTATGAGAATAACATTGAATCTGTAAATTGCTTTGGGCAGTATGATCATTTTAATAATATTGATTCTTTTTATCTATGAGTATGAAATGTTTTTCCATTTGTTTGGGTCATCTCTGGTTTCTTTCAGCAGTGTTTCATAATTCTCATTGTAGAGTTCTTTCACTTCCTTGGTTAGCTATATCCCTAGGTACTTCATTATTTTTGAGGCTATTGTAAATGTGATTACATTCTCAATTTGGCTGTCAGCTTGCATGTTATTGGTATATAGAAATGCTGCTGATTTTTGTACGTTGATTTTGTATCCTGAAACTTTGCTGAAGTTGTTTACATCTAGGAGTCTTTGTGCAGAGACTATGGGGTTTTCTAGTATACAATCATCTGTGAAGAGAAATAATTTCATTTTCTCTCTTCCTATTTGAATTCCTTTTATTTTCTTCTCTTGCCTGATTGCTCTGGCTAGGACTTCCAGTACTATGCTGAATAGGAGTAGTGTCTGTTTCTAGTGGTCAAGGGGAATGCTTCCGGCTTTTGCCCATTCAGTATGATGGTGGCTATGGGTTTGTCATATATGACTCTTATTATTTTAAGGTACGTACCTTTGACAACTAGTTTGTTGAGGATTTTTAACATTAAGGAATGTTGAATTTCATCAAAAACCTTTTCTGTGTCTATTGAGACAATCGTGGTTTTTGTTTTTAGTTCTGTTTTTGTGATGAATCACATTTATCAATTTGCATATGTTGAACTAGCCTTGCATGCACTTGATACTTACTAATAGTTTTTTTCTGAGTACCTACTGTGTGCTAGGCACTATTTAAAAAAATTTTTTTTTAATTTCCATAGGTTATTGGGGAATAGGTGGTATTTGGTTACATGAGTAAGTTCTCTAGTGGTAATTTGTGAAATTTTGGTGCACCCATCAGCCAAGCAGTATGCACTGCACTCAATTTGTAGTCTTATCCCTCGGCCCTTCCTGCCCTTTCCCCTGAGTCCCTAAAGTCCATTGTGTCATTCTTATGCCTTTGCACCCTCATAGCTTAGCTCCCACTTGAGTGAGAACATACGATGTTTGATTTTTCATTCGTGAGTTACTTCACTTAGAATAATAGTCTCCAATCTCATCCAGGTTGCTGCAAATGCCATTAATTCATTCCTTTTTAGGGCTCAGTAGTATTCCATCATATATATATATATATATATATATATATATATATATATATATATTTACACACATACATATATATATATCACAATTTTTTTGTGGTTTTTTTAAATTTTTTTATTATTGTTGAAAGAAAGAAAAAGAGAGGAAAGAAAGTGAGAGTGAAAGAAAGAAAAAAAAATGTAAGAGAGAAAGAAAGAGGAAGAGAAAGAGGGAGAGAGAACGGGATTGTTGTTCTATTGCCC
>CAUYLG010050956.1:0-13043 GCA_963573385.1 Cacajao melanocephalus | reverse complement strand
GTGCCTTGGGGTTGCTCTTCTTGAGGAATATCTTTGTGGTGTTCTCTGTATTTCCTGGACTTGAATATTGGCCTGCCTTGCTAGGTTGGGGAAGTTCTCCTGGATGATATCCTGAAGAGTGTTTTCCAGCTTGGATTCATTCTCTCTGTCACATTCGGGTACACCTATCAAACGTAGGTTAGGTCTTTTCACATAATCCCATATTTCTTGGAGGCTTTGTTCATTTCCTTTCACTCTTTTTTCTCTATTCTTGCCTTCTTATTTTATTTCATTGAGTTGATCTTCAATCTCTAATATTCTTTCTTCTGCTTTGTCAATTCAGCTATTGAAACTTGTATATGCTTCACCAAGTTCTCATGCTGTGTTTTTCAGCTCTATCAAGTCATTCGTATTCTTCTCTAAGCTTTTTATTCTAATTAGCATCTCATCTAACCTTTTTATATAGGTTCTTAATTTCTTTGCATTGTGTTAGCATTTGTTCTTTTAGCTCTGAGAAGTTTGTTATTACCTACCTTCTGAAGCCTGTTTATGTCACTTCATCAGATTCATTCTCCATCCATCTTTGATCCCTAGCTGCTGAGGAGTTGTGATCCTTTGAGGGAGGAGAGACGTCCTGGTTTTTGGTGTTTTTCATCTTTTTGGTGCTGATTTCTTTCCATCTTAGTGGCTTTATCTACCTGTGGTCTTTGTAGTTGGTGACTTTTGGATGGGGTCTGTGAGTGGACATCCTTTTTGTTGATGATGAAGTTATTTCTTTATTTTTCTTAGTTTTTTTTTCTAACAGTCAGGCCCCCCTGCTGCTGGACTACTGGAGGTCCTCTCCAGACCCTGCTTGCCTGGGGATCACCCTAGTTGTCTGCAGAACAGTAAGGGTTGCTGCCGGTTTCTTCTTCTGTTATCTTCATCCCAGAAGGGTACCTGCCAGATGTCGACCTGAGATCTCCTATATGAGGTGTCTTTTTAGGCACCAGGGTCAGGGAGCTGCTTAAGGAGACAGTCTGTCCCTTATAGGAGCTCAAATGCTGTGGTGGGAGCTCCATTATTCCATGCAGCGCTGCTGGGAAGGTACTTTTAAGTCTGCTGCGGCAGAACTCATAACTGCCTCTTTTTCCAGTTACTCTGTCCTAGCAAGGTCGCCTTTATTTATAAGTTCCTGTCATGCTGCTGCCTTTTTTCATAGATGCCCTGCCCGGCAAGGAGGTAGCCTAGTCACAGTCTGCCAGCAGAGGCATTGCTGAGCTGCTGTAGGCTCTGCCCTGCTGCTATGTGAACTGCCTTAGTAGTGGCGGACTGCCTCGGTAGTGGTGGTCACCTTTCCCCCTACTAAGCTGGACCGCCTTTGGTCCAGCTGCACTTGCTGTGAAACTCTCAATCCAGAGCATTTCAGATTGCTTGTTTTGTGGAGGTGGTACCTGCTGAGTCAGATCACCTGGCTCTTTGTCTCTGCCCCTTCCCTTTCAGTTGAATGGGCGGCTCTGTCTTCCATGCTTTCCAGGTGCCAGTTGAAATGGCCACCCAGATTTGTGTGAGTTTCTGTGTGCCAACCCGGCACTGGCCATGCTGAAAACTCATGGTGCTTTTTGGCCCATGAATCTCCTGGTCTGTGGGTAGTGAACATTTGTTTGAAAATGCTGTGGGCACTCACCTTCTGTGTTGTTCTTCCTGGGAATTGTACTCCAGAGCTGTTCCTATTCGGCCATCTTGTAACCAGTCTGTGTAAGTTTTTTAACTACATAAAAAGGGGTAGTATTTCAGGACTAGGTGATAGCATATGTGAAGGCATAAAATGTAAAAGCACATGTCAGGAAAGGCAGTTATATATACTGGCTGAAACTGCAGCTCTAGAGCTTAGGTGCACTCATAGTCTGCCTTTGCTGCTTCTTAGCTATGAATCAGAAGACAAACTACTTAAAAATTCTGTGCTTGTTTTTCCTTTGTAAAACTGGAATAATAATATAATTATCTCGTAGTACTGATGAAAGAATAAATTTTTTCTATGTGAAATATTTCTAATAGTAATATTACTATTTAGCACATAGTAATATTTCAGTTGGTGCTAGCTGTTATTTCAAAAACAAGATATTGGTTTGTTCTACTATTTGTACTCTATTTCAACAAGCATCTAAGACAGATGACAGAGAGATAGGTAGGTAAATAGAGAGAGAGAGATAAATATTGAGACTGAGGGAAGCTTCAAAATGTCCAGTTTACTAAAGCTTCAATTGGGATGCATATAATGGAAAGGTGGAACAAAGTTCATAAACATCATTGTATTTATTATACCAGACATAAAGTGTTTAGATTTTATCCTATAGTAAAAGAAGAGCCATAGATGGATCTTAACCAGAGGAGTGGCATGATCACAATTGTATTCTGACTCTACTATGGAAGATGGATTAACAAGGAGAGACTGAAGACAGGGAAACCAATAGTTGAAGAGATCCAGGATGCAAGTGATAATATGAAGTAGTTGAAGAGATCCAGGATGCAAGTGATAATATCTATCCTCAGACAGGCATATTTAGAGTGTTAAAGAATGAATGGATATCTGACAGAAATACAATACACTTGGTTATGGATCAATTGTACATAAATGAGATTGGAGAAATGTGAAGAAAAGATGGAAGTTAAGAACCCAGATCTAGAAGTCTCTCGACTCTTGTCCAATGCTCTTACATTTATCTAAGCTGTTTAATTTTCTCTGATGCTGCCCTTAGTTTGTGCTGGACCTCTTCCATGGCACAGAGGCCTGCTCTTCTAGTGAAGTTTCCAGTGTATCCCTCTTGTCTCCATTATTTTACTAAGGGGCTGTAAGCTGAGAATGCAACTTCTCTCTTTCCTTTATGTCCATAGATGATCATTTATAGAAGTATTCCTGGTGGTTGGTCATCTCTTACCCAGGAACTCCTCTGGCCCTTGGGTGGCCTGGGTATGAGCACAGAAATTGAGGAAGGTGCCTAGAGCCCTTTGCTACCTAATGGCACAGTTCTCTGGTACCCAAATCTCTGTCTCCGTGGAAAATCTCTGCAAATGCTGTGATTTCAGCCACCCTGGGGGCTTTGCCCAAACAGAGAGTGCTCTTGGCTAAGCCACCACTCCTTCCATTTCTAAACTTTGTGTATTTCAAGGGAAATCTGATCTGGATCTTTCTGATTCATTTACACTTAAATAATCCAAGGGCTCTGTTGTAAGAGCGAACTCAGTTCCAAAAATATCTTATAAGCTTTAGTTATAAAACTCCCTAAGATTTTGTGAGCTAGATTTTTTTTTAACTCTCCTTCTCTTTGAAACAAGATGTTGTGACTTTGCCAACAGTAAATGGATTTCCAACCTCAAAGGGGTCGTGTTTGGTTCAAGAGTCAGAAATCATGAAGCTCAAAGGCTCAAATGCATTCTTCAAGAATTGGCAAAAATGAACCCCAGTGGTTAGGATAAACGATAAATCTAGGAGGAGCTTGGAGAGGGGATGACAGGAAGCATTCATTCTACCCTTTTGGCTCAGTGCCCAAAAGCCTCATGACTTTTGTCCTGTAACTGAGAAAATGAAGTCTTGAGACAGCACACTCTTACATGGCACCAGGAAAACCAGGCAAAGAGACAATTCCCATTTTGAGTAAGTGCCTGACAGTTTCCATAATACTTTTTACAGTGTTTTCTCTCACTTAATCCTCCAACAGCCCTGTGGACTAGCCATAATCATCCCCATTTTCCAGAGAAACAGAATGAGGTCCAAAGGAGGTGAAGTGACATATCCAAGGCCACAGAACTGATTTACATCAAAGTCAGGAATTATCTTTAATGTAATTCAGACTATATTAGGCTGGGGAGAAGAAAGACGTGCAACTTACCTTGGGCTGCTGACAGCCAAGAAGTTGACTATGACCGAGTTTCTACTCAGGAAATCCTCCTTGATGAACCCGCTCTAAGAGTTGTCCCTTTCTTCATTGAAAACCCATGAGAAGTTTGTTGATGCATCTCTTAGAACACGTATAGCACTTTCCCTTTGTTTTATAATTATCTGTGTATTTATTTTATAACCTTCCTGCTCATTATTCTCTATATTTTACTAAACTATATAGCTGAATAGGAACAGTTCCAGTCTGCAGCTCAAAGTGAGATCAATGCAGAAGGTTGGTGATTTCTGAATTTCCATTTGAGGTACCTGGCTTGCCTTGTTGGGACCGGTTAGACAGTGGGAGCAGCCTATGGAGGGCAAGCAGAAGCAGGGTGGGGCATTGCCTCACCTGGGAAGCCCAAGGGATCAGAGAACTTTCTCCTCTAGCCAAGAGAAGCCATGAGAAACTGTGCCATAATGAATGGTGCATTTCAGCCCAGATACTACACTTTTTCCACAATCTTTGCAACCCACAGACCAGGAGATTCCCCCAGATGCCTATGCCACCAGGGCCCTGGGCTTCAAGCACAAAAGTGGGCAGCTGTTAAGGCAGACACCAAGCTAGCTGCAATAGTTTTTTTTTTGTTTCGTACTCCAGTGGAACATGGAATGCCAGTGAGACAAAACTCTTCATTCTCCAGGAAACGGGGCTGAAACCAGGGAGCCAAATGGTCTAGCTCAGTGGATCCCACCCTCTAGGAGCCCAGCAAGCTAAGATCCACTGGCTTGAAATTCTTGATGCCGGCCCTGCAGCCTGAAGTCGACCTGGGACTCTTGAGCTTGATGTGGGGAGGGCCATCTGCCATTACTGAGGTTTTAGTAGTCAGTTGTCCCCTCACAGTATAAACAAAGGTACTGAGAAGTTTAAACTGGGTGGAACCTACCGCAGGCTCCACACAGTGGCTGTAGCCAGACTTCCCCTCTCGATTTCTCCTCTCTGGGTAGGGCATCTCTGAAGAAAAGGCAGTAGCCTCCATAAGGGACTTATAGATAAAACTCTAATCTGCCTGGGAAAGAGCATCTGTTGGAAGGGGTGACTGTGGGTACAGCTTCAGCAGACTTAAACATTCCTGCCTGGTGGCACTGAAGAGAGCACTGGATCTCCCAGAAAAGTGCTGAAGTTCTGCTAAGGGCCAGACGGCCTCCTCAAGTGGATCCCACATCCCCGTGACTCCTGACTGGAAGAAACCTCAAAGCAGGAGTTGACAGACAACTCATATGGGAGAGCTCCAGCTGATATCTGGTGGGTTCCCCTCTGAGACGAAGATTTTAGAAGATGAAACAGTCAGCAATCTTTGCTGTTCTGCAGCATTCACTGGTGATACCCAGGCAAACAGGGTCTCGAGTGGACCTCTAGCAAACTCCAGCAGATCTGCAACAGAGGGTCCTGACTGTTAGAATGAAAAGTGACAAACAGAAAGGAACAACATCAACATTGATAAAAAAGACATTCACACAGAAGCCCCAACTGAAGGTTACCAACATCAAAGACCAAAGGTAGATAAATCCACGAAGATCAGAAAAAAACAGCACCAAAAGGCTAAAAATTTCAAAAACCAGAATGCCTCTTCTCCTTTAAAGGATCATAACTCCTTGACATCAAGGGAACAAAACTGAAAGGAAAATGAGTTTGACAAATTGACAGAAGTAGGCTTCAGAAGGTGGATAATAACAAACTCTTCTGACCTAAACAAGAATGTTCTAACCCAATGCAAGGAAGTTAAGAACCTTGATGAAAGGTTACAGAAACTGCTAACTAGAGTAACCAGTTAAGAGAAAAGCATAAATGACCTGATGGAGCTGAAAAACACAGCACGAGAACATCATAAAGGATATACAAGTGTCAATAGCTGAATTAATCAAGCAGAAGAAAGGATATCAGAGATTAAAGGTCAACTCAATGAAATAAAGCATGAAGACAAGATTAAAGAAAAAAGAATGAAAAGGAATGGGCAAAGCCTCTAAGAAATATGAAACTACGTGAAAAGGCCAAACCTACATTTGGTTGGTGTACCTGAATGTGATGGGGAGAATAGAACTAAGTTGAAAAAAAAAAACAAAACTCTTAAGGGTTTTATGCAGAAAAAGTTTCCCAACCTAAAAAGACAGGCCAACATTCAAATTCAGGAAATACAGAGAACATCATGAAGATAGTACTGGAGAAGAGCAACTCCAAGACACATAATTGTCAGATTCATCAAGGTTGAAATGAAGAAAAAAAATGTTAACCACAGCCAGAGGGAAAGGTCAGGTTACCACCACCAACAACAAATCTCTGTGCAGAAAGCCTACAGCCCAGAAAAGAGTAGGGCCCAATATTCAACATTCTTAAAGAAAATAATTTTCAACCCAGAGTTTTATATCCAGCCAAACTAAACTTCAAAAGGGAAGGAGAAATAAAATATTTTACAGACAGGAAAAGGCAGAGAGATTTTGTTGACATCAGGCCTGCCTTACAAGAGCTCCTGAAGGAAGCACTGAATATGAAAAGAAAAAAGCAGTCGCAGGCACTGCAGAAAGATTCCAAATTGTATGCTACACCCTCCCAAGACTAAACCAGGAAGAAGTTGAATCCCTGAATAGACCAATAACAAATACTAAAATTGAGGCCATAATTAATAGCCTACAAGCCAAAAAAAAAGAAAAAAAAGCCCAGGACCAGACATATTCGGAGCCAAATTCTACCAGAGGCATTTAGAGGAGCTGCTACTATTCCTCCGAAAACTATTCCAAACAATATAAAAGAGAGATTCCTCCTTAACTCCTTTCATAAGGCTGACATTATCCTGATGCAAAAACCTGGCAGAGACACAATAAAAAGAAAAGAAAATTTCAGGCCAATATCCTTGATGAACATTGATTTGAAAAATCCTGAATAAAATACTGGGAAAACAAATCCAGTAGCACATCAAAAAGCTTGTTCACCATGATTAAGTCATCTTCATCCCTGGGATGCAAGGCCGGTTCAACATACACAAATCAATAACTGTAATCCATCATATAAACAGAACCAATGGCAAAAACCACATGATTATCTCAATAGGTGCAGAAAAGGCCTTTGATAAAATTCAACACCCCTTCATGCTAAAAACTCTCAATAACCTGTGTATCAATGGAACACATCTCAAAATAATAAGGCTTATTCATGACAACCCTACAGCCAATATCATACTGAATGGGCAAAAGTTGGAAACATTCCCTTTGAAAACCAAGACAAGACAAGACAAGACAAGACAAGGATGCCCTCTCACCACTCCTATTCAACATAGTATTGGAAGTTCTGGTCAGGGAAATCAGGCAAGGGAAAGAAATAAAGGATATTCAAATAGGAAAAGAGGAAGTCAAATTGTCTCTGTTTGCAGATGATATGATTATATATTTAGAAAACCCCATAGTCTGAGCCAAAAATCTCCTTAAGCTGATAAACAACTTCCACAAATTTTCAGGATACAAACTCAAAGTGCAAAAATCACAAGCATTCCTATACACCAATAATTGGCAAACAGAGAGCCAAATCATGAGTAAACTCCCATTCACAGTTGCTACAAAGTGAATAAAAGATCTAGAAATACAACTTACCGGGAATCTGAAGAACCTCTTCAAAGAGAACTACAAATGACTGCTCAGGGAAATAAGAGAGGACACCAACAAATGGAAAAATATTCCATACTTATGAATAGGAAGAATTAATATTGTGAAAATGGCCATACTGCCCAAAGTAATTTATAGAGTCAGTGCAATCCCCACTGACTTTCTTCACAGAATTAAAAAAAAAACTACTTTAAATTTTATATGGAACCAAAAAAGAGCCTGTATCGCCAAGACAATCCTAAGCAAAAAGAACAAACTTGGAGGAATCACACTACCTTATTTCAATCTATGCTACAAGTTTACAGTAACCAAAACAGCATGATACTGGAACCAAAACAGATAGATACACCATGAAACAGAACAGAGGCCTCAGAAAAAATGTGACGCATCTACAACCATATGATCTTTGACAAAGCTGACAGAAACAAGCAGTGAGGAAAGGATACTTTATTTAATAAATGCTGCTGAGAAAGCTGGCTGGCCATATGCAGAAAACTGAAACTGAATCCCTTTTGTACACTTTGTACAAAAATTAACTCAAGATGAATTAAAGACTTAAATATAAAACCTAAAACTAAAAACTCTGGAAGAAAACCTAGTCAATATTATTCAGGACATTGGCATGGGCAAAGACTTCATGACTAAAACACCAAAAGCGATGGCAACAAAAGCCAAAATTAAGAAATGGGGTCTAATTAAACTAAAGATTTTGTACACAGCAAAAGAAATTATCATTAGAGTGAACAGGCAGCTACAGAATGAGAGAATTTTTTTTGCAATCTATGCATCTGACAAAGGGCTAATATCCAGAATATACAAAGAACTTTAAAAAAATTACAAGAAAAAAACAACTCCATCAAAATTGGATGGAGGATATAAAGCCACACTTCTCAAAAGAAGACATTTATGCAGCCAACAAACATATGAAAAAAAGCTCATCATCACTGGTCATTAGAGAAACTCAAAACCACACTGAGATACCACCTCACACCAGTTAGAATGGCATTCATTAAAATGTCTGGAAACAACAGATGCTGGAGATAATGTGAAGAAATAGGAACACTTTTACACTGTTGGTGAGAGTGTAAATTGTTCAACCGTTTTGGAAGGCAGTGTGGCAATTCCTCAAGAATCTAGAACCAGAAATACCATTTGACCTAGCAATCTCATTACTGGGTATATACCCAGAAGATTATAAATTATTCTAATATAAAGACACATGCACACGTATGTTTATAGCAGCACTATTCATAATAGCAAAGATTTGGAACTAACTCAAATGCCCATCAATGATAGACAGGATAAAGAAAATGTGGCACATATATACCATAGAATACAATGCAGCCATAAAAATGCATGAGTTCATGTCCTTTGCAGGGACATGGATGAAGCTGAAAATGATCATTCTCAGCAAACTAACACAGGAACAGAAAACAAAGTACCAGATGTTCTCACTCATAAGTGGGAGTTGAACAATGAGAACACATGGAGGGGAGCATCGCACACCAGGACCTGTTTGGGGGTGGGGTTTAGGGGAAGGATAGCATTAGGAGAAATACTTAATGTAGATAACTGATTGATGGGTGCAGCAAACCACCATGGCACATGTATATATATGTAACAAACCTGCACATTCTGTACATGTATCCCAGAACTTAAAGTATAATAAAAATTAATAAATAAAAACCCAAAAATAACAAATATAAAAAAGTGTGAAGCTGTGTATGCATGTGTTTTTCTACGTGTATTAGGAAAATGTAATTCTGTGGGTATGCTTCGAGGTGAAGTCAGTTTAAGTTTTATTCTGGGACTGAATAGGGGAGGAGATTTTGTACTTGCCTAAATAATTATTTTAGAAAAATCAAAGGCTTTCACGAGTGCTACTCAGTCCTGAAGATTCCAAAGTCAAGCTCTAAAGACATTTCCAAAGTCTCTGCTGGTGCTGTCTCACAGAGGAATGAGTCACAAAGCTGGGTATTGGCAAAAGTGATTTCAGCAACATTTATACGTGAAACCCTCACTTCATTTTTCTGTGACCCTTTGTGCCTTCCTTTTCCACACCCACCCTTTAGAGCCCTCAAGTTAGATGAGATCCCCTTGGAACAAGGAACATGTCTGATTAGTGGGGTTGGGCAAATAGAGACCAAAGGCCTTTTTTTCAAAACTGAAGATTTTGAGGTTCTTGGCTGCTACCAGCTTTCTGCTGCCACTATTCATGTACTAGAGGAACATTTAAATATTTTTCTAAAACCTCTGACCTCTGGGGTATAGAGCAATTGGACTGGGGAAATGGGAGCTATCAGATGGGAACTCCTTTTTGTGTATCACTAAATCTATTTACAAATAGATCTATTTTTTCCACTTTGTATTCTGTTACAATAGAGGAAGTCTTTATTCTCATATCTAAGGCCAAATTTTCTACCTATATGTTGGATTCCAATCCCTCTCACCTTATCAAAGTCTTCACTTCCTCAGTTTCCACTCATGCTCCCCTCTCACATCTTTTTTCTTATTAGATCATCATTGTCATCCTACACACATATTCTAGTATCTCACACTTACAAAAACATTATTTCTTCATCTCACATTTTCTTTTAGCTACTCTCTCTAGCTGTTTCTCTGTTCCACTTAGCAAAACTTCTCAAAAAAGTCATTTAGAAGTGCTGTCTCTATGTCTTCACCTATAAGTCATTTGTAACTTGATTCTGATAAAAATTATCTGGTTCGCATCACCAATGATATTCATGTTGACAAATCAAAAGGATATTTTTCTGACTTCAAATTACTGAACCTCTCAGCAACTTTTAAATACTGCTCACTTCACTCCATTAAAAACTTCTTGAGATAAGAACACTTACCAGGATATTTACCCTCTTGACAATTTTTGAGTGTACATATATTATTGTCTACTATAGGTGCAATGTTTTACAGCAGTTCTCTAAAGCTTATTTATCTTATTAAACTGAAAGTTATGCTCATTGACAAGTAACTCTCCATTTCTCTTTTCACTCAACCTCTGGCAACCCCCATTCCATTCTTTGATTCTATGACTATTTAGATACCTCTGATAAGTGAAATTATGGAGTATTTGGCTCCCTGAGACTGGCTTATTTCAATTAGTATAATGTTTCTATGGTTCATCTGTGTTGTCTTATATTTTAGTTTTTTAAAACCTGAATATGTATATACTTCCTTTCTTTATCCATTCATTTGTCAATGGACATTTAGTTTGCTTGTCTATGTTGGCTATTGTGAATAGTGCTGAAGGGAAATAGGAGTGCTTACATATCTTCAAAATCCTGACTTTAATTATTTTAGATAAATACCCAGAATGGGATTGTTGGGTCATATGATAGTTCTATTTTTAATGTTTAGAAGTATTTTCATAGTGTTTTTAATAGCGGTTGCACTATTTTGCATTCCCACCAACAGTGTTTAAGGAGTCCAATTTTTTCACATCCTTTCCAAAATTTCTTATTTTTTGTGATTTTTCTTTTAAATAGTAGCCATCCAGACAGGTGTGAGGTACTATCTCATTGTGCTTTTGATTTGCATTTTCATCATTACTAGTGACATTAAGCATATTGGGGGCATTTGCATGTCTTCTTCAGAGAGATGCCTATTAAAATATTTAGCTCAGTTTTGGAGTCTGCCAAGATGGACAAATAGAAACAGCTCTGGAGAGCAGTTCCCAGTGAGAACAATGCAGAAAGCAAGTGATCTCTGCATTTCCAACTGAGATACAGGTTCATCTCAATGAAACTGGTTGGACAGCGGGTGTAGCCCACGGAGGGCAAACCAAGGCAGGCTGGGGCACTGCGTCACCTGGGAAGTGCAACTGGCTGGAGGACCCCCTCCTACCTAACGGAGGCCATCAAAGACTTTTCCCAGCTATTCTGGCACTCTTGTTTAGATACTGTGCTTCTCCCATGGTCTTCACAGCCCACAAACCAAGAGATTTCCACCAGGCCAACAAGCGTCGTGGGTTTCCAGCACAAATCTTAGCAGCCATTTCAGTCAGTGCTGTGCGTTTTCAGCACAAATCTGGGTGGCCATTTTGGCTGGCTCCTGGAACACCTGTGAGACCAGAGCCTCCCACTGCCCTGAAATAAGGGGAGATGAAGGTAGGGAGCCAAGTGATCTGGCTTAGTGGGCCCCACCCTGACAAAGACCAGCAAACTGAAACCCTCTGGCTTGAGATTTTTGCAGCCGGCACAGCAGTTTGTGCTCAACCTGGGACAGTCAAGCTTGGTGGAAGGAAGGGCATCTGCCACTGCTGAGACAGTCTAACCTTACCTGTGTAAACAAAAGCATGAGGAAATTTACACAGCATGTGGATAGATCCCATGGCAGCTCAGCAGCCCCTCTGCAGGCAGACTGTGACTAGACTCCCTCTTTGCTGGGCAGGGCATCTCTGAGTAAAAGCAGCAGCACATCAGGGATTTATAAATAAAACCTCACCTTCCTGGGACAGAGCACCCGGGAAAAGGTGCAGTTGTATGTTCTGCTGCACTAGACTTAATTGTCCCTGCCCAGCAGCTCTAAAGGGACCAAAGGAGCTCCCAGCACAGCACTTGAGCTCTGATAAGGGACACATTGCCTCCTCAAGTGGCTCCCAGACCAACATATAAAAACACCTCATAAAGGAGAGCTCTGGCTGGCATCTGGTTGGTACCTTACTGAGACAAAGCTACCTGAGGAAGGAACAGGCAGTAATCCTTGCTGTGCTTCAGTCCTCATGGATGATTACCAAGCAAGGAGGGTCTGGAGTGGACCTCCAGCAGTCCTGCGACAGAGGGGCCTGTTAGAAGGAAAACTAAAAAACAGAAAGAAATAGCTTTAATATCAACAGAAAGGACGTCCACTGAGACCCATCCAAATGTCACCAATGTGAAAGCCCATACAGAGATAAATCCATGAAGATGGAAAGGAACCAGCACAGAAAAGTTGAAATCACAAAGATCAGAACACCACTTCTCCTCCAAGGAATCACGACCCCTCACCAGCAAGGGAACAAAACTGGATGGAGAATGAGATTGACAAATTGACAGAAGTAGGCTTCAGAAGGTGGGTAATAACAAACTTCTCTGAGCCAAATAAACATGTTCTAACCCAAGGCAAAGAAACTAAGATGCTTGGTAAAAAGTTAGATTAATTGCTAACTAAAATAACCAGCTTAGAGAAGAACATAAATGACTTGATTGAGCTGAAAAATACAGCACAAGAACTTTGTAAAGCATACACAAGTTTTAATAGCCAAATCGATCAAGCAGAAGAACGGATGTCAGACATTGAAGATCAACTCAATGAAATAAAATGAGAAGTGAAGATTAGAGAAAAAAGAGTGGAAAGAAATGAACAAAGCCTCCAATAAATATGGGATTATGTGAAAAGACCTAATCTATGTTTGATAGGGGTACCTGAATGTGATGGAGAGAATGAATCCAAGCTGGAAAATACTCTTCAGGATATTATCCAGGAAAACTTCCCCAACCTAGCAAGGCAGGCCAATATTCAAGTCCAGGAAATACAGAGAACACCACAAAGATATTCCTCA